>JAPEBW010002302.1:0-13195 GCA_027405785.1 Ophiocordyceps robertsii
CTTAGTCGGAGAGTTTTATATTAAGTTATAAAGGCCGCGTATTATGCTCTCGTCTAAACTACTTAAGTAGCTAACTCCTCTTATACCTTTTCGAAGGCTTTTATAATCTTTAGCGAGAAGACCGCTTTTTCGTTTACCTATAAGTTATAGCTACTTAGCTAGCTTTTTTAAGCTATAAAAAACTCTTTCTTTAGCTTTCCGCCGCTTTTCTTTATTATATAGCTTTATAGGATTTATTTTACTTTTTACTCGTTTAAGTAAGGTATCCCTTTATCTTAAACCGGTCTTAAGCGTATAGCTAGCTCGTCCGCTAAGTATAGTTATACTACCGAAACGACCGGATAAATATTAAAGGACCTTTTTATATCTAGCTAGTATATAAGCTATCTTACTTTAGCGGTAACCTTAAACGGCCTAGTGCGTCTTTCTTAAAGCTTTATTAGTTTACTATCTACAATATAATAGCTTTTACCGAGCTATAGCTAGACTTAATCGCTAGGCTTAAATTCTAGCGGGCGGTGTTTCTTATTATATCTATCTTTTATAGCGGCTTAAGCGTAAGTAATAGCTAACCTAGCTTCTTTTTATAAGACCTCTTAGTTCTATAAGTACAAGTAGTTACTTAAGAACTAAAGGCCGTTATTTATTCTTATCTTTATAATAAGCTTACTAAGGGCCGCGTAAATTACTAAGAAGAAGGAATTATTAAGGCTAAACTAAAAGGCGACTAGCGTATTAGTTTAGCGTAAGTCTAGGAAATCGGCGGTAAAAAATCGTAGCGCGATTTCTATAGTTTAGTTTCGCCTTTTCGATAGGCTATCGGTTTAAAGGTACTAGGCAGTAGATATAAGAAGCTTCGATCCGAAGGCTTGCTATAAGGTCTGCTAAAATACTAAGGTAAACTTTATATCCTAGTTAGAGATTATCCCTTTCGGAATCCCTTAATTAGCGCGGAGTAGTTTGGTATATAACGCTTATGCTTAGTCTTCCGCTATAAACTAATCGTTGCTTAAGATAAGGAGATATATTTTTAAGAATTTATTAGTTATAGTTAGTAAAGTATTAAAAAAGTTCTTTATAAGATCTTTTTATAAGGATTATTCGGCTTAAACTACTAAGAGCCTAGTAATAAAATCTATCGCTATTATATAGTATAAAACCGGCGGGCTTTAAATCGGGATAAGCTACCTTAGCGTTTTACTTTAATTAGTTTAGTTATAGTAGTAAGTATCGTAGCCGTCTATAACCTTATCTATATATCTATTAAGCTATAGGATTAAGAAGCTTTTAGATAGGTCTTGCTATATATAGGTGCGGCTAGTATAAAAGTATTTAGCGTAAGCGTCTTTAACGATCTCCTTAGCATAAGTCTTAAGGATATATAGTCTCCTGCGTCCGTTATTCTCCGTAAAGTATAGCAACCCTTATAACCGGAGGAATAGGAGTCCGGGGACCCCGTCTTTATCGCTAAGCTACGCTATAATTTTTGCTTATTATATATCTTTTATATATCTATCGATTATCTTTTAGCGGAGCGGCAATTTAATTAATACTTCCGCGTAAAGGAACACGCAGTCTATTATCTTATCTTCTTAAATACGTTTTAATTCCCTTTCTTAGTTCGGGGATACTAGCTTATCGTCTTAGTGCGGTAGACGTAAAAGCGCGTCCGGCACGACGTTTTCGACGCTTAGGATATAGTATACCTTAAGCGGGAATTAGCTTAAGTATTAAGACGCGAGGACTAGCTTATCGTTAGATTTTATATTAGTAAAGAATAAGGATTTCTAGTATACGATTTTATAGGTGCTTACGTAGTCGGTAAAGATAACTACTTATAGTGTTCTTACGGATAGTACTATAGTGCGTAGCTTACGTACTACTTATACTAAACCGGCTACTTTAAGTTCTATAAGTTAGTATTAAGGTTCTCCGCCTTAAAGGGCGCGGCTTAAGTAAACGATAGGCTAGACCTTAGTCTAGGCTAGTAGCGTCTTTTTATCTTATTCCGTGCCTTTTTTTAGGTAAAAAGCTATAGCCGCTACTCTATATTCTCGGGATATATCGATTTAGATAAATAGTTATCGGGCGGGGTCGAAGTAGTAAATTATTTAAGGCTTAGTAAGTTTTTTAGTTAAAATCGCGAAGGCCTTTTCCTCTTCCGGAGTAGGCTAGAAAGCGGCTTTCGCGGCGTATTAAGCCCGTCCTTAGCCCCTTAAGGGAACTCTATCTTCTTATCCTACCTAAAGTAGCTCTGTCTTTTGTTTTTATAAGACGTTAACTTCCTTAGCAAAATGCGGGACCGTATAGTATAGCTACCTAGTAAGGCTAATCTATTTCTTAAGCTATTAAAGGTTCTTTAAGAACGCGATATCCCTTAAGGCTTATACGCGTTTATCTATATTTATTAAGCTAATAGTATCTACCTTAAATCTAAGGAGCTATACGGATAAGTACGCTAAGAAGGACTTTAGTCTGGATAAGGTAATATTATAGTCGTAGAAAGCGCGGAATATAGCTTTTAAATATTAAAGGTGTTCTTCGGCCGTATTAAAGTAAATAATAATATCGTCGATATAAGCTACCGTATATTCTTAGTATTTACGGAGGACGTTATTAATAAACCTTTAGATATATACCGGGGAGTTCTTAAAGCCTATAAGTATTATTAATAATCTTTTTAGCCCGCGATAGCTTATAACTATAAACCTTTCTTAGTAGTCTTAGTAAACTAAGAACTAGTAAAAAAACGATCGTGCGTTTACTATACTAATAAACTTCTTTCCTTAAAGGCGTTTAATTATGTCGCTTTAAAGGGGTATTAAGTAAGCGTTTAAGGTAATAATAGCGTTAATCCCCTATAAGTCTACGACTACTCGTCCTTTTTCCTTTCCGTTTACCGTCTTCTATACTATAAACACTAGCGCCGCGAACGGGGTTAGCCCGTAAACTCGTTTTAATCGGCCTTACGCGGTTAGCTAGCCGAATATTATATTTACTACCTTTTTATCTTTATCGCTTAATAGGTATAATCTTAATATAACTTATTAATATTACTATCCTTTTATTAAAGGAATGCGTATATATTTAGATTCGTCTATATATATTACTCCTTTATTTTTTTAAAGGCGGGGAAACGATTAAAGGATATCTTAGACTTTTAATGCGTATTCTAAGTCTTTAGCGTAGATCTAGACGCCCTTATCGGTAGTAAGTTTAAGCAGGTCCTTAGTTCGGCCGATTCCGAGTTTATAGTTTATAGTAAGATCCTTTTATAGGAAGTCCTCGGCGGGGTCTATTCTATTTAGATTTTCTATAAGGGCTTCCGCTAAGGGAGCCGTAGCGTTAACCTCCTTATATAGCTAGAACTACTTATTAAGGTCCGTAATTGTCCTTACCTTTTAGCCTTAGCGGAGCATTAATAGTTCCTTAAAATAGTTTATCGCTATAAAGCTCTTACAATCTTATATTATTATCTAGGCGAGCTTAGGGTTATTAGGGAAAAATATTATATCACGACCTAATAGCGGCGCCCGGACCTATATAGGTAAGGCGTAGCTAGAACTAGCTAAAATCGTCGTAATAACTAAGTAAATCACCCGCCTATATATCGCTAGTCCTAGCCGGACTATCTTAACTTTAGCTTTAATCCCTTTATAGGCCCCGATCTATAAGACTAATATAAAGTTAATAAGGTCCCCTTAATAAAAAACTAAAAAGTCTTAGCCGAGCAATATATTAGCCGCTAAGCGTTTTATTATTTAAGCGCCGATCCTTACTTTTATAACCGCGAGGCTACCGTCTAGCCTTCTTAGTATATAAGCGGTAAATTCCGCTTATTTAATAGTAGCTATCTTTCTTACTCCTTAAATAGGAATTCGTTAAGAGGAGTTTATAATTATATCTTAAAAAGTCTTTACTAAGTCGGCTTAAATAAGGCTTCGGTCTACCTTAGTATCTATATAGGCTTTAATACTTATCCCGGGCCTTTCTTTTCCGTAGACTAGTAGGCGTGCGTAGGTAAATCGTAATAGCTTATTAAGGTTTAATAGCTAAACGTTAAGGGAAGCCTTAACTATTTAGATATTTTATAGCTTCCGAATAACTACTTACTATACTAAGCTATATCTTTATATAGTAACGTCGCGGTTAGGGTTAAGGGGGTGTTTATCTTCGATATATTAGTAAAGCTTATTCTTTAAGGGGAATGCTTCGCCGTAAAATCTACACGCTTTATCGGCCTCTTATACTAAGTTTACTATAGTATAAATTACGGTTTCCTTTAAGCTCTTATTAGTATCCGACTAAGCTCCTTTTATATTATACTCTTTATCCCTTAAATAGTTATTAGTCTTTACTATAGTACCTTCCTTAATCGCGGGGTATGCCCGTTTTAGCTTTAGCGTTAGCGAGCGTATAGTCTTAAAGGTCCTTTCTCTCTTTAGCCGGAGGACCTTAACTTATATTCCTAGCTATTTAAGCGGGTTTCTTCCTTAACTTAGCAAGCGCTATAAGGTCTAAGGTATATCCGCCTTTACTAAGCGGTCTAAAAACATAACCCTTAGTCTTAGTAAGCTTTCGATAGATAGCTAAGGCGTCCCGGACTATCTTTTAAGCGCGTATAGGGTACGGCTAGTTAGCCCTCGCCTTTTTATAGGTTAAATCTATTTCTTTCGCGCTAGTAAGTACTTTTAAGATCCTTAAGTATATTTAACTTATAGCTAAAGAAGAATTTCCTCGTATTTATTAATCTATCTATTAATATCCTCGTTCCTTATTAAGCGTTATAAGGATTTTTATAGGTAGATATCTAGCTTTTAGTAGATTACTATAATTAGGTAGTCCGGCTAGTAAAGCGCGGCCTTAGCTTTATATCGTAAGCGTAATATCTAAGACTTAAAGTCGGATCCTATTACTATATCTTTAATAGTAAAGTGCTTTTTATTAAGTGCTTATATCGCTATATTTAAGTAGATTCTAAACCGTTTTTATAAAGCAGATATCTATTAGCTTAGTCCGACGCTAAGCTCGCTAAGTTCTTCTTATTATAGTTTTAAGAGGTCCTTAAAATACTATTCCGCCGTACTTCCTTAAAAGAAGGAGGGTAGTTAGATAGCTAATTCGTCCGTATAGGCCTCGCCTCTACTAGCGTTTCGGCGGATAAAGTTAATAAAACGGTTAACTCCTTAAAACGTATTAGCTTTATCGTCTTCTTAGACTTCGTCGAAGGACGCTTTTAAAGGTCTTAATAGGTTAAATCTCCTTATATCCTTAGCTTATAATCGAGGTTTTTCCCGGGGCTTAGTAAGCGTATCTTCTTTTCTTAATACTTAAAGGAGACTAAGGAATTATTCGTTCGATATTACTACTATTCTTACTAAGGGGCTTAAGGCTATACTTAATCTTAGTATCTACGCGCTTAGTATAAATAGGTTTAGCCTGCTAAGGGTATCGCTTACCGCATCCTTATCGCTTATTATTAAAGTCTTAGTCTTAATACTCTCGCTAAGCGCTTAACCTTCCGTTTTATATATATCCCGGAATCCGGTACGCTATAAGGCCCTTAGTATAAGAAGCTCGTTTTTATTAATCGAGAGTCCCGAAAATACCTTAATTAGCGCGGCTATAGCGGATAAGGCTAAATAGTAATACTAAACTAAAAAACTACTAAGTATCCTTTAAGGCGGATTTCCGGTTAAGGCCCTTAAGCTAAACTTTATTAATAGTATGCGGTGGAAATATCCGCTAAGCTTATCGTCCTAAGGAAAGAGTAACTTTATTATAGGCTCGATCTAAAGGGTATTTAGCGGGCGGGGAGCCGGATAGTTTTAAGGTCGGCTTATCCTTACTTTTTCTATCTAAAGGATAATCAATCTATTTAGGTAATACCGAATTTAGTTTACTTAGTTATATAGATTTTATTATTCTATAGTCTATCCTTCGTTAGTATTTTAAAAGCGGATTGCCTCTTAAAGGGTAGTAGTCTTAGCTTAGCTAAGCGGGACTTATTTTACGTCCTATCTAGCTTTATAGGCTATCGCGGTATAGTACCTTAAAAAGGGGTAAGGGAGATTGTTAAACCGGTATGCCTAGTAAGCTACGGCCTCTTCCGCTTTTATAACCTACTTATCTTAAAGTTCTATTATAAGCGCGTTAAGGAAGAGGTGCTTATTATTAAGGTTAGACTTAAAGGCTAATAAGAGCTTCTTACTAAAGAAAATGTCGTTTAATATCTAACTTCCTATAAGATAAGTACTTAATCGTGCGATATAGTCGCTCTTAGCTTAGCGGATATTTAAGGGATTTCCGTTTAAATAAGTAGGAATTGCTACTATTTACTACGCCTTATAGTATAAGGATAAGGGGATAAAGCGCGGACTAATTACCGCTAGTTAAGGCTAGTACTATAGACTAATTACCGCCGGTTAAGGCTAGTACTATAGACTAATTACCGCCGGTCGGGGCCGGTATTACGGACTAATTACCGCTAATTAAGCCGGTATAACGGACTAATTACCGTATATAAACATATATAAAGGTTTAGAAATAGTAAAAAGCTTATCTATTTCTTAAAGGTATAGCTAGCTACTTTATACTTAGTTCTTTAAGCTAATTTTAAGGACCTTTAACTATACTATTTATAGTATATAAAGTAAACCGTAGATATCCTTATAAAATCGCTTAATAAACTAAGTATAAGCTTAGTTAAAAACACTATAGACTATTATTAGGGAAATCCCTTAAATATCCTTAGATATCCCTTAAAAATCGCGGTAAGGTTTATCTTATGTTTTCCGGGGTGCTTCCGTAGTTAAAAACGGGTCGAACTATAGTTAGGATATCCCGCGGAAATCCTTAAAAATCTCCTAAAGATACCGGCAGAATCCGCTTAATAGTTTCTACGGTATCTTTTATAGTTAGATATATCGTAAACTATAGTTAAGTAGGCTCTTAACTATCCGTAGTTATATCCCGGAAACCTTAGCGGGGTCTAACCGGTAATGTTTATCGTATCTCCTCGGGCGAGCCTTCGTAGTGCGTGCTTTAAGCGTTTCCGTTACGGGGTTCCGTAGGGCTTTCTTAAGAGTAAAGTAAGGAGTCCGGGCGTGGCCGTCTAGATTCCGTAATAATTTCCTTTTACCTTTATTATTTTAAGATTGTAAAGAAATCTTAGCTTAAAGCAGCTAATACTTTTACTTAAAGGTTTTGCTAATTAAAATCCTTAACATTTCTTAAAGTATTTTTTAAGTGCTTTATAAGTTCTTAGGTATTATCTAAACTAAGATAATCTTTTTACTATACTAAAAAAGAGTATTTTTAATTTTCTATTTTTTTATTAAGTATAGTCTTTACTATATATTTACTTTTATTAACTTTTTTTAAGTCTAGCTTTTTTACTACCTTAACCTCTTATAAAGTTAGCTTTAATAAAGATATATAAAAAATAAAGTAAATAAGTAAACTAATTAAAAGTTTTAACTTATAGTTAACTTTTCCTATTCTTTTTATAACTTTAAAAGGTCTTATTTTTTTATAATCTAAAGACTTAATAAGTCTATTAGTCTTAAGATTCTTAGTTAAAAGATATAATTTATCGCCTTTAAATAAAGAAGGTTTTAAAAACTATCTTTTATTATAATAATATAATATTCTTTTAGCAATATATTTTAATTATAATTTTATAAATCTATATAAGCTAATTAACTACTTAGAGTTAAATATAGCTCTTTTAGCTATAACTTCTTTAAGTAAAAAAGACTTATAAGCTTTAAGTATAAAGCTATAATTTGCGAATACTAAAGTATTCTTAATAAGCTTAAAATAAAAAGTATTATACGCTAACTATACTATAAGTAATTTAAAAAAGTAATTATCTTACTAATAGTTTATATAGCTTTTAAGATATTACTTATGTGTTTAATTTCATCCTTTTAATTTTCTATTTATAATTAAGTAAAAAGCAGTAAATAATTTATACTTTATTCTTAAGGCTTACGTTAAGCTTTACTAAAAATTTATAATAAATTTCTAATCCTTATTTAAAATAATCGAACTTAAAAGTTCTTAATTAGCTATTTATATATCTTATAAGAGTATAAGATAAATTTTTTATATTTATAGCTTTTTACGTTAAAATAAAATAGCCGTACGTTGTAAAACAATTAACTATAATTAAAATAAAATCGTATTTTATACTAGTTGTAAGATCTATAGACTTTAGTAATTTTATAATTAAGTTTAAGGCTATAAAGTCTTAAGGTCTTAAAAGACCTTTTAAAGAAATTAAGTTACTATAAAGCTTATATCGTATAACCTTACTTTTATTATATATATTGCATAACTTAATAACTCCTTAAAGGTTTTTATAAAGGTTATAAGTATTATAATAGTTTTTAATAATATTATACGTTTTTATAATACTTTAATGTCCGTATAAAAAGTACGAATAAAAATCCGTTATTACTATTTTCTTAGTTTTTAAGGAAAGGAATAGCTTATTTTTATAAAACGCTATTTTTCCCTCTTACTTAAGATTCTTATATCTTTTCTTATTTAAGTTCTTATAAGAGTTCTTAAGGAATTTTAAAGTAGTAAGATTTCTTTATATATTAAAAAGTATATATAACGTCTTTAACTTTAAATTACTATTATTATTTAAGAATAATAAGGTCTCTTTATAAAGCTCTTTTTTATCGTTTAGGTTTAATCGTCGGCTAATTATATTAGCTTAGTTATTTTTAAAACCTTTCTTATAAATAATCTTATAATTTAATTATAAGAGACGTTTAGCCTATTTTATTTACTTAGTATTTAAATACTACGTTATAGCAAAATAACTAATATTTTTATAATCTATATAAACCTTAAGCCTATATTTATTCTTTAAAATATAATATTAAAATTCTTTAAAAGTATATATAATAGCTATGAATTCTTTATATTAAATAAGGTATTAAATCCATATACTTACTAGCTTCCTAAAATAAAATGCTATAAGTTTATAAATATTATTTTAGTTATACTAGCTTATTTACGCGCTTTATATAAATTTAAAAGCATCCGTTTTTAACTTTAACGGCCTTTTTATATTAAGGGCATTTAATATAAGTTTTTTAATTAGTTATTCTTTAATCTTTTTAAAAGCTTTATTTACTTTTAAGTTTTACTTAAAAGAGTCCGTTTTAGCTTTTTTAAATACTAATTAAATCGGCATAATTATCTTAGAAAAGTTTAATATAAACTTCTTATAATAATTTATATATCTTATAAAGCTTTAAATTTCTTTAATATTTATAAGAATTAGCTAATCTTTAATTATAAAAATCTTTTAAGGGTCTATCCTTATATAAAAAGAAGTAATTATATACCTTAAGAATTCTACTTCTTATATATAAAAGCTATATTTCTTTAGTAAGATATATAAGCTAGCTTGTTTTAATGCTTTTAGTATTATATTAACTTCTTTATAATATTACTTTAGCGTATTAAAGTATATAATAATATTATTTAAATAAGCTATGTAAAAACGGTTTAAATAAGGGTTTAATATACTATTAATTCTCTTTTAAAAAGTTGCTAGTATATTAATTAATCTTAAAGGTAGAACTAAAAATTTAAAAAGTCTATACCGTATTTTAAAAGCTATTTTAAATTAGTCTCCTTTCTAATACGTATTTAACTATAAGTAGATTTAAGGTTAACTTTCGTATACTACTGCTTATAAGCTTATTTATCCCTTATTTTGCTTATAAAAAGTAGCGGAGTCCGGTTTTTTTATTATATCGTTATTTATTTCTTTAAAATTAATATAAAGTTAAGTCTTTTCCTTATCTTTACTATTCTTTAAAGCAAATAGTATAAGAGCTCTATATTTTAATTTTAACTTTTTAATTTAACTTTTTTTTTAAGGTTTCGTAAATATATTCTTTTAATAACTTAAAATACTTTTTATCTAAGTTATATATCTTATAAAATTTAGGCTTAAAGCCTTCTTTAAACTTAATTTTATAATCTTAACTACCTCTTAATAGTAGTTTTTTTTAAGTAGCGGCGTAAATATATTAAAATATCTTTTAAGTATATTTCTAAGTATTTTTAAATAATAACTTTTAAGATGTTTTAAATTAATAGTATCTTTTAGCTGTCTTATATACTATATTCGCTCTTTAAGGTAGTTTAAATTAATAGTACCTTTTAATTACTTTAAGCTATTTTAATATATCTTATTCTTATTCTTTCTCTTATTCCGTTTCTTAATTTTATCTTTATTCTTAAAGTATAATTACTTAATATTCTTTAAAGTATTTAATAAACTTTCTTTTAATAAATTATAAGTAGCTTTATAATTATCTCCGGGGATTTTAATATTTTTACTAAAGTTTAGCGTTATTTTTGCCTATATTATACTAGTTATAATAGTATTATTATTTATTATATTAGTCGTCTTATCGTTATTTATTACGATATCTATTAATGCGATATTAATATTTATATAGGCCGCTTTTTTATTCTTTTTATTACTATTCCTTATATAGTTATTATTAGGTATTGCCGTATTTAATTTATTTAAGGGTTTTGTTTTAAGTTTGTTTTTAATTAACCTATAAAAAGAGATATTTAAAGTATTGTCTTTAAGCTTTAAAAGGCCTTTATCTTTATTTATTATAGGATTATATTTCTATAAAAAGGGTAGTCTTAATATAATAATATAGCTAATAGCTAAGATATTAAAAGAATCGTTAAAATTATAAATCCCGATCGTAGATATAAAAAGATTAGTTATATTTATAATCTTGCTATTATTATACTTAAAAAGTAATCCCTTTACTAAAAAAAGCATATAAGGCTTATTTCTTCTTTATAATATAATTTTAAACAATTTATTGTTATAAAGGAAATATAGCTACTTATCGCACTATAATTTATTAATATATTAAGGCAATATTCTTTTAATACTAATAAAAAGGTTGCTTTTATACTTTAAGAATAATTCTTTAATATATGTAAGTTCTTTATCTTAAAGAATAGCTTTATTATTTTTAAGCTTGTTAGTTTTTTACCTTATTTACTAACTTCTTAATAAATCTTTATTATTTTTACGAAATGAGTTTATTAAAGTAACTAAGCTACTTAATAGCTTTAAAAACTAAATCCTTCTTAGTTTTATAGTTCTTAAATGCTTTACTATATATTAATACTTTTACTACGATTTATTTCCTTTTATTGCTTTTAGTTATTAAATTCTTTTAACTAAGCTTTTAACTAGCTTTTAAGCATACTATTCGAAAATTACACGGCCTTATATAGTATCTTCAAATTATTAACCTTATTATATAAGTTATAGTTTATCTTAAAATACTTACTATATTATTTTAACGTATTTTTAATAGCTAGGTTAAAAACTTTTATATCTTCTTTAAGCTTATTAGCTAGCTTATTATGCTTTTTCTTAAAATGGTTTTTATCTTTAAAGAAATTAGTAATATACGTAAAAAAAAGATTTATAGTCTTCTTTTAGCTTTATAATCTTCTTTGTTAAAGCTAAGTTATTATTTAAAAGGTTTTTAATAGTCGTTCCGTAATACTGCTTAAAAAGTAAAACTTATTTAATTTAAATTTAGTTATTAGTATTTTCTTATATAAGTTCCTTTTTATTAGCTTAATATCTTTCTTAAGGTTTTCTATAAAAACCTTAGTATTAGTTATAAGCTTTTTAGTTGTTATAGCGGGTTTATTATAAGTTTTTCTTAGTTTAAAAAACTAGCTACTTTTTTACTTATTTAATATATATATAAAGTAGTTATTATTATAGTATTTAGTTTAAAAAAGCCACTTATAAGCCTTATTCTTAATCGTAATAACTAAATTAAAATACTTAATAAAAAGAGTATAAAGCTTATTATTATCTTTTCTCGTAAAAGTAAGCTCTTTATCTATTTTATTAAGTTTAAGGTCTTTTAAACTATAACTGCTATTTTCCTTTATATTTAAAAGCATAACGTTTATATTAAAATAAGAAGTATTTTTATCGTTTTTATTACTAGTTTATAAAGAAGTTCTATGCTTTTAATTATTCTTAGTCTTTAAAGCATTTCTTTACTTATTATTTATGCTTTTAGCTTTTATTTATATCTTTATTTTAAGTTCTTTTTTATAAAAACCCTTTGTAGGCAAACTAGTTTTTAACAGACTAAGAGTTAGTATTATAAGCTTAGCGATAATTTCGGTATCCTTAGTAAAAAGTAATAGTAAAGTATATCGCAGATTATAAGCTAAAAAGGCCTTATTTTCCCGACTAAGCATATTCCTTCTTTTTAAAAAATTCCTCTTTTTAACATAATCTCTTATAATATAGCCTTCCTTTTAATAGTTAAAGCATTAAATAGCTTTTTTAGCAGGCTTTAGCAGGCTTGCCTTAAAGGTATTTAAGTTTATTACGTTACTTAAGTCGCGCTATTGCTTTTTATTATTTTTCTTTATAACCTTATTAAGAGTAAAACGGTGCCTTTTTTACTGCCGGCATTTATACTACTTATCGTTTATCTAGACCGCTAAACTAATATATTTTAAAAGCGTCTTTAGCTTATTTAAACGGTAAATTTTGTCTTTAACTTCTTCTTTAAGACTTTTAAAAAAAGTTGCTATAAAGGTATTATCTTTCTTTTTACCTTAAAAATTATTTATCGGAATCGAGCTATATAAGCTAATAAAGACGTAACTTACTTTAGACCTTTTAACTTATACTTTACTAATCGTTACTTATTTATAATTTTCAACGTTTTTTATAAACCTTCTTTAAAGTTATTAAAATTCTTAAAAATATTCTTTGTCTTAGAATTTCTATTTTTAAGACTATTATCTATATAGTCCTTAAGAATCGGTTTAAACTATATTATAGCGGAACCCTTAGTATTTCTTATATACTAAGTAGTAAGGCGTAATTTATTTAATTTTAATTTACTAGCTAGAAAGAGAAAAGAAGACTTAGTGCTAACTACTAAACCGAATAAGGTAAGGGTATCTTATTATACGGATTTCTCATATTAAAACTAGCTTAAGAAGAAAAAAGAAAAAAAAAGGAGTTAAGGGAAAAAGGAGGAAGGACCTCCTTTTATACCTTTTTAAGGCTACTAAAAGGCTTTCCTTTTATATGCTTTTATATACTTTTATATACTAATCTATAACTTATACTTTA
>JAPEBW010002303.1:0-13192 GCA_027405785.1 Ophiocordyceps robertsii
CTAGAAATAATAGTACTAGTAATAATAACAATAATAACAATAATACTAATAATACTAATAATACTAATAATAATAGTAATATCAATACTAGTAATATAAATATAAGTAATAAAAATAATATAAATACGGAAGATACTAGTAATATAGATTATAATACTAGCGATAATAATACTAGCGATACCTAGCAAAAAGATTAAAGGATTTTAGTAGAAATATCTAAGAAGCCTACTAAATACTATAAAGATTTTATAGAATACCTTATATATAATATAATAATTAATAATAATAATACAGAACATATTCTTTCTATTATAAAAGGGAATAAATATCCTATAAAGCCTACTACTTATAAGCAGGCTATAAACAGTCTATAAGCAAAAGACTAAGATAAAGCTATACTAGCTAAACTAAACGAACTTATAAGTCTAGATGCTTAGGAAATATAAGAGCTTTTTAGTAATAAGGAGGCTTTAAGAGGCCGATAGGTCTATAGAATAAAGAAGGATAATAAAAATAATATAACTAGGTATAAAGCTCGCTTTATAGCACAAGGCTATAAGCAAATATATAGCTTAGACTATATTAAAACCTTCTCTACAACCGCTAGACCCGAGTCTACTAAACTCTTATTAATGCTAGCTATAACTAATAATTAGTAAATACTGCAATACGATATAAAAAAGGCATTTATATATGCAAATATAGATATAGAAACATATATAAATATACTATAGGGTTATAAAGACTATATTATAAATAAAGACCCTAAGTATAAAAATAAAAATAATAAGCAGTATAATAAAAATAAAAAGCTTGTCGCAAAATTTAAGAAAGCTTTATACGGTCTTAAATAAAGTCCAATGCTTTAGTATAACTTATTATCTAAGGTCCTAGGCGAGCAAGGATTTTCCTGCCTACCTATAAACAAAGGGGTATTTATAAACAATGAGCTATATATAGCTATATTAGTTTACGTAGACGATCTTCTATTCTTTAAGCCTATAGAGGATTCTATAACTTATATAATTAATAAAATAAGCAAGGTCTTAAAGATTTAATCTTTAGGCAAAGTAAAAGACTTCTTAGGAATAACCATAACTATAAACAGAGCGAAAAAGGACATATATATATCCTAAGAAAAATATACCCTTAATACGATAAAGGAATTTAATAAACAAAATATTAAAACCTTAAAAACCCCTGCTATAAAGGGAGTTAAATTAAATAAAACAAAAGACTACATAGCTATAAAAAAAGACATCCTATTATATTAAATGCAAATAGGCTTACTATTATTTTTAGCATTGTTTTTAAGGCTTGATATATTATACGCAGTAATATTATATGCTAGATTTGCTTCTAACTTAAAAGTACTATATTTTAAAGTACTAAATACGATCTAGAAATATTTAAATTAATATCTTAGCTTAAGCATGTACTATAACTATAATATAGCATTTAATATGTTATTTTTCAAAGCCTATACTAATACTAATTAGGCTAGTAATCTTATAAACTATAAGTCGGTCTTTAAATACTGTTTTTTTAAAAATAATAACCTTATAAGCTAGGCTTGCTAAAAATAAAAATCTATAGCACTTTCTATATATAAGGCCGAATATATAAGCCTTAAGGAGGCTAATAAAGAAGCTTTATATTTATATAGCTATTTTAATACTATAGTAAAAGGAATATCTATAAATATACCTAAAAATAAAGTCCTTTTAATTTTTACTAATAATTAATCTGCTTTAAAAATAGTAAAGAATCTTAAATCACATAAGCTAAGAAAACATATAGGCTTAGTATATAACTTTACGCGTAATAGTATAAAAGAAAAAGAGATAAAGGTTTATTATAGAAATTCTAAAGATAATATAGTAGATATATTTACTAAGGGATTAGGTTTTATACTATTTAATAAATTCCGAAGTTTACTAAGAATTAAAGAGGTTATAATATAAATTCCTATAATAGAGGTTTTTAGCTATTTCTTACTTTCTTTAGCTTTCCTTTATATAACGTAAGGTTTTTTACTTATATAAAGGTTTTCCTTATATAATAAAATAAAGAGGTTTTACTTAATATTATATAATAAGTTTTTCCCTTTAAGAAAGATTAAAAGCTTTAAGTTTTTTCCTATAAAATAGGTTTTTTAAGCTATAAACGACAGAATTTTTCCTTATTTAAAGGAATTTTATTCTACTTTAGTTAGTATGTTTAAAGCGCACTTATATACTATAAGTACCCTTTAAGGGAGGCTATAAGGGAGTAAAATATACTCTCCCGTAGCCTATAGGCTAAATATAGCATATATAACACATAATATAAATATGCTAAAATATACATTATATCCGCTATACAATTCTACATACTATATATATTTCCTTGTATTATTCCACCTATATATAAGCAAGATATAAGCAGATTAAGAAGAGGTGTGTGTGGAGACTATATGTATAATCCGTGCTAAGTCGCTACGCTACCTCGTATTCCTTACGGGGTTAATCCCTAGGCTTATAAATACAATATTAACCTAACAATAGCTATTAGCCTACTATGTATAACTGCGCTAAATAGGGGGCTCTTTTCTAAATAACTTAAGTTACTTATAGCTTAGGAATTGTTTATATAAGGAAGCCTTAGTCCCCCCTTTACCTTAGATAGATTATTAACCTTATATACACACATCCTACCTATTTCTTTACCTTTTCGCACACTCTTTACATCTCTATAATCCCCTTACTCGTAGCTATAAGCTTGCTCTCTTCTACACCTATTTACTCCTTAATTAGCGGAATAACTAGCTAATACTTAACGCCCTTAAGTTAGCTAACCTCGCTATAGTCTTAAGATTTATAGTAGCCGCTATAGCTAGCGGAAACCCGCTTTAGCTAAACGATTAAAACGATATCCGCTCTATTCTTAACTATATATTTAAGGCCTAGCTTAATTAGTTTATAGCTAGGTTTATCGCGGCGTTTTAAGCTATTATAGCTAAAACCTTATCTCGCTTTATATGCGGTTTAGCCTATACTATAAAATCCCCTTCTTAGCTTATAGCCGCTATAAGCCTTAAGGACTTATTTAGTCCCGCTTAGCGAACGCTGTTTTTACTTGCCGCTATACTTAGCTTAGCTATATAAAGGTATATAAGCGCCTTATTATAATCTATCCGCCGTCCCTCCTTAACCGGAAGAGATAGCGATAACTAGCCTCGCGATATATTCCGCTGCTTAATTATATAAAAGCCGTTAGTAGTAATTAATATAATCCTTAATAAGCTTAGCTTTGCGGGCTTATACTTTAATAATAAGATTTTAATAATTAAAAGTTTCCGCTTAGCTATAAACTACGCTAAGTTTTACTTATAAGCTTATAAAGAGTTAAAACGCGATTTAACTTTAACTTAAGTAATAAAATTCTTAGGCTTCGATATTTACTTTATTAGCTATACTAACTATATACTTTATATTCTTACTTTTAAGGCCCTTTTTATAAAGAGGTTCTTTAAGACTATTAAGTATATTTAAAACCTTAAAAGCAAGGAGTTAAGTGTTATAGAATCTAAACGGCTATGTATAAACTCCTTACTTTACTCTTAAAGAAGCCTTATAAAACCCTACGATAAAAACGCTTAAAGCACGTACTATAAAAGCTCGCTTAAAAAGATATAACGAATATTACTAGTTAGACCCCGCTAAGGTCTTTAAGATAATACTATAAAGGGTTAAGAGCCTACTTAATTATAGTTTACGATATCTTTAACTATAAAAGATACCGTAGAAACTATTAAGCGGATTCCGCTAATATCTTTAAAGGATTTCTAAGGATTTCCGCGGGATATCTTAACTATAGTTTAACCTATTTCTAACTATAAAAGCACCTCGGAAAATATAAGATAAACTTTACCGCGATTTTTAAAGGATATCTAAGGATATTTAAAAGATTTCCCCGATTATAGTTTATAGTATTTTTAACCAGGCTTATACTTAGTTTATTAAGTAATTTTATAAGGATATTTATAGTTTATCTACGTATTATAAATAGTATAGTTAAGGATCCTTAAAATTAGCTTAAAGAACTAAGTATAAAGTAGCTAGCTATACTTTTAAGAATAAATAAGCTTTTTACTATTTCTAAACCCCTATATACGTTTATATATAGTTATTAGTCCGTTATATTAGCTTAACTAGCGGTAATTAGTCTATAGTACCGGCCTTAACTAGCGGTAATTAGTTTATAGTACCGGCCTTAATTAGCGGTAATTAGTTTACGCTTTATCCCCTTATCCTTATACTATAAAGCGTAATAAATAGTAGTAATTCTTACTTATTTAAACGGAAATCCTTTAAATATCCGCTAAGCTAAGAGTAACTATATTATATAATTAAGTACTTATTTTATAAGAAGTTAGATACTAAATAATATTTTCTTTAGTAAGAAGCTCCTATTAGCCTTAAAGTCTAACCTTAATAATAATTACTTTTTCCTTAATACGCTTATAATAAAACTTTAAGATAAGTAGGCTATAAAAGCGGAAAAGGCCGCGGCTTACTAAGTATACCGGTTTAATAATCTCCCTTACCTTTTTTTAAGGTACTATACCGCGATAGCTTATAAAGCTAAATAAGATATAGAATAAGTCCTACTTAGCTAAGCTAAAACTACTACCTTTTAAAAGGTAATCCGCTTTTAAAATACTAATAAAAGATAGACTATAAAACGATAAAATCTATATAACTAAGTAAACTAAATTCGGTATTACTTAAACGGATCGATTATCCTTTAAATAGAAAAAGTAAAGATAAGCTAACCTTAAAACTATTTAGCTCTCTACTTACTAAATACCCTCCGGATTAAGCCTATAATAAAGTTACTCTTTCCTTAAGATAATAAGCTTAGCGGATACTTTTACCGCGTATTACTATTAGAATTTAGCTTAAGGGCCTTAACTAAAAATCTACCTTAAAGGATACTTAGTAGTTTTTTAGTTTAGTATTACTATTTAGCTTTATCCGCTATAGCCGCGCTAATTAAGGCATTTTCTAGACTCTTAATTAATAAAAACGAGCCTCTTATACTAAGGGCTTTATAGCGTACCGGATTTTAAGACGCGTATAAGATAGAAGGTTAAGCGCTTAGCGAGAGTATTAAGACTAAGACCTTAATAATAAGCGATAAGGACGCGGTAAGCGATACCTTTAGTAAGCTAAACCTATCTATACTAAGCGCGTAGATACTAAGACTAAATAAGGCCTTAAGCCCCTTAATAAGAATAATAATAATATTAAACGAATAATTCTTTAGTCTTTTTTAAGCACTAAGAAAAGAAAACGCGCTTACTAAGCTTAAGGAAAAACCTTAACTATAAGCTAAGGAAATAAGGAGATTTAACCTATTAAGACCTTTAAAAGCATCCTTCGATAAAGTTTAAGAAGATAATAAAGCTAATATATTTTAAGGAGTAGATTATTTTATCGACTTTATCCGCTAAAACGCTAATAAAAGCGAGGCCTATATAAATAAATTAGTTATTTAATTGCCCTCTTTCCTTTAAGGAAGTGCGGCGGAATAATATTTTAAGGACCTCTTAAAACTATAATAAGGAGAACTTAGTAAGCCCGGCATTAAACTAAGCTAATAGATTTCCGCCTTATAAAAACGGTTCGGAATCTGCTTAAATATAGTAATATAAGCACTTAATAAAGAGCACTTTATTATTAAAGATATAATAACGGGATCCGACTTTAAGTCTTAAATATCGCGCTTATAATATAAAGCTAAGGCCGCGCTTTACTAGCTAAACTACCTAATTATAGTAATCTACTAAAAGCTAGACGTTTACTTATAAGAATCCTTATAATATTTAGTAAGGAACGATAATATTAATAAATAGATTAACGAATATAAGAAAATTCTTCCTTAGCTATAAGTTAAATATACTTAAGGATCTTAAAAGCCCTTATTAGTGCAAAAGAAATAGGTCTAACTTATAAAAAGGTAAGGGCTAACTAGCCGTACTTTATATATACTTAAAGGACTATCCGGGACGCCTTAGCTATCTATTAAAGGCTTATTAAAACTAAGAGTTATATTTTTAAACCGCTTAGTAAAGGTAGATATACCTTAGGCCTTATAGCGCTCGCTAAGTTAAAGAAGAAACCCGCTTAAATAGCTAAAAATATAAGTTAAGGTCCTTTAGCTTAAAAGAGAAAGGACCTTTAAGACTATATACTTACTAACGCTAAAGCTAAAATAGGCATACCCTATAACTAAAAAAGGAACTATAGTAAAGATCGACGACTATTTAAAGGATAAAGAGTATAATATTAAAAGAGCTTAATCGGATATTAATAAAAGCTTAAATGAAACCGCAATTTATACTATAGTAAACTTAGTATAAGAGGCTAATAAAGTATACGGATTTTATAATAAAGTATTCCTTTTAAAGAATAAGCTTTACCGATATATAAAAAATAAACACCCCCTTAACCTTAACTAAGACGTTGCTATATAAAGACGTAGCTTAGTATAGTAAGTAGTTATTTAAAAGCTATAAAGCGTTTAGATAGTTAAGGCTTCTTTTAATATTTAGCTATTAAACCTTAATAGGCCGTTACGATTTACTTATATACGCTTACTAGTTTATAAAAAAGAAAGGCTTAAGATAAGCATTAAAGCTTATATAAATACGAAGGTAAACTAAAGCCTTATTTAAGCTAACTTAATAAAGACCTTTTAAAATATAACTATAAACTCCTTTAAACGAATTCTTATTTAAGGAGTAAGAAAGATAGCTACTATTAAATAAGCGGAATTTACCGCGTATATACTAAAAAGGCTAAATAGTAGCCTCGTAGTTATAAAGGTAAGAATCGGCGCTTAAATAGTAAAACGCTTAGTAGCTAATATATTACTTAGCTAAGACTTTTTAGTTCCTTACTAAAAGGACCTTATTAACTTTATATCGGTCTTATAAATCGGGGCCTATAAAGGGATTAAAGCTAAAGTTAAGATAGTTTAGCTAAGACTAATAATACGTAGATAGGTAATTTACTTAGTTATTATAACGATTTTAGCTAGTTTTAGCTACGCCTTACTTATATAGGTTTAGGCGCCGCCGTTAAGGCGTAATATAATATTTTTCCCCGATAACCTTAAGCTTACCCGGATAATAATATAAGATTATAAGAGCGTTATAGCGATAAACTATTTTAAGGAACTACTAGTACTTTACTAAGGCTAAAAGGTAAGGATAATTATAAATCTTAACGAATAGTTCTAGCTATATAAGGAGGTTAACGCTACTACTCCCTTAGCGGAAGCTTTTATAGAAAATCTAAATAGAATAAACCCCGCTAAGGACTTCCTATAAAAAGATCTTACTATAAACTATAAACTTAAAATCGGCCGAACTAAGGACTTACCTAAACTTACTACTAATAAAGGCGTTTAGATCTATACTAAAGACTTAAAATATGTATTAAAAGTTTAAGATATCCTTTAATCGTTTCCTTACCTTTAAAATAATAATAGAATAATATATATAAACGAATCTAAATATATATATATTACTTTAATAAAAAGATAGTAATACTAATAAGTTATATTAAGATTATACCTATTAAGCAATAAAGATAAGAAGGTAGTAAATATAATATTCGGCTAGCTAACCGCATAAGGCCGATTAAAATAAGTTTATAAGCTAACTTTATTCGCGGCGCCGGTATTCGTAGTATAAAAGATAGTAAACGGAAAGGAAAAAGGATAAGTAGTTATAAACTTATAGGGGATTAACGCTATTATTACCTTAAACGCTTACTTAATACCCCTTTAAAGCGATATAATTAAACGCCTTTAAGGAAAGAAGTTTATTAATGCGGTAAACGTATAATCGTTTTTCTACTAGTTTTTAGTCTACTAAGACTACTAAGAAAGGTTTATAGTTATAAGCTATCGCGGGCTAAAAAGATTACTAATAATACTTATAGGCTTTAGGAATTCTTTAGTATATATTTAAAGGTTTATTAATAATATCCTCCGTAAATACTAAGAATACGCGGCGGCTTATATTAACGATGTTATTATTTACTTTAATATAGCTAAAGAACACCTTTAATATTTAAAGGCTATATTCCGCGCTTTTTATAACTATAATATTACCTTATCCGGACTAAAGTCTTTCTTAGCGTACCTATTTATATAGCTCCTTAGATTTAAAGTAAACGCTATTAGCTTAATAAATATAAACAAACGTATATAAGCCTTAAGGGATATCGCGTTTTTAAAGAACCTTTAATAGCTCGAGAAATAGATCGGCCTTACTAAGTAGCTACGCTATATAGTCCCGCATTTTACTAAGGAAGTTAACGTCTTATAAAAATAAAAGACGGAGCTACTTTAAGTAAGATAAAAAGAAAGAGTCCTCTTAAAGGGCTAAGGTTAGGCTCGATACGCCGTAAAAGCCGCTTTTTAGATTACTTTAAGAAAAGAAAAAGCCTTTACGATTTTAACTAAGAAACTTACTAAGCCTTAAACGATTTACTACTTCGACTCCGCTTAATAGCTATTTATCTAAATCGATATATCTTAAGAATATAGAGTAGCGGCTATAGCTTTTTACTTAAAAAAAGGCATAGAATAAGATAGAAAGACGCTACTAGCCCGGACTAAGGTCTAGCCTATTATTTACTTAATCCGCGCCTTTTAAGGCGGAGAACCCCGATATTAGCTTATAAAACTTAAAGTAGCCGGTTTAATATAGGCAGTATATAAGTTACGTATTATAGTACTATCTATAAGAACGCTATAAGTAGATATTTTTACTAACTATATAAGTACCTATAAAATTATATACTAAAAATCCTTATTCTTTACTAGTATAAAATCTAATAATAAGCTAGTCCTCGTATCTTAATACTTAAGCTAATTCCCGTTTAAGGTATGCTATATCTTAGGCGTTAAAAACGTTATACCGGATATACTTTTATATCTACTATACTAAAATAATAGGCCGGTATCCTTAAACTAAGAAGAGGAATTAAAATATATTTAAAAAAATAAGATAATAGACCGCGTATTCCTTTACGCGGAAGTATTAATCGAATTACCGCTCTGCTAGAAAATAATTAATAGATATACGGAGGATATATAGTAGGCAAGAATTATAGCATAGCTTAGCGATAAAGATAAGGTCCTTAAACTCTTATTCCTTTAGTTATAAAGGTTGCTATACTTTACGGAGAACGACGGATACCGGAGACTATATATCTTTAAGACTTATACTTAGGAGATCGTTAAAGACGCTTATACTAAATATTTTTATACCGGCCGCACTTATATATAGTAAGATCTATTAAAAAGCTTCTCGATCTTATAGCTTAGTAAATATATAAATAAGGTCGTAGATAGCTACGACGCTTATTACTATAACTAAACCGATTAAAGTAAGATGCTAAGGTAGCTTATCCCGATTTAAAGCCCGCCGGTTTTATACTATATAATAGTAATAAACTTTATTACTAAGCTCTTAATAGTTTAAGCCGAATAATCCCTATAAAAAGATCCTATAAAAAACTTCTTTAATACTTTAATAACTATAACTAATAAATTCTAAAAAATATATCTTCTTATCTTAAGCAATAACTAATTTATAGCGGAAGACTAAGTATAAGCGTTATATACTAAACTACTCCGCGCTAACTAAGGGATTTTAAAGGGGATAATCTCTAACTAAGATATAAAGTTTACCTTAGCTTTTTAGCAGACCCTTTAGCAAGCCTTCGGATCGAAGCTTCTTATATTTATTGCTTAGCACCTTTAAACTAACGGCCTATTAAAAAGGCGAAACTAAACTATAGAAATCGCGCTATAATTCTTTACTGCTAATTTCTTAAACTTATGCTAAACTAATACGCTAATCGCCTTTTAGTTTAGCCTTAATAATTCCTTCTCCTTAATAATTTACGCGGCCCTTAATAAGCTTATTATAAGGATAAGAATAAATAACGGCCTTTAGTTCCTTAGTAACTACTTATACTTATAAAACTAAGAGGTCTTATTAAAAGAAGCTATATTAGCTATCGCTTATACTTAAGCCGCTATAAAGGATAGATATAATAAGAAATACCGCCCGCTAAAATTTAAGCCCGGTAATTAAGTTTAGCTATAGCTTAGTAAAGGCTACTATATTACGGATAGTAAACTAATAAAGCTTTAAAAAAGACGCACTAGGCCGTTTTAAGTTACCGCTAAAGTAAGATAACTTATATACTAGCTAGATATAAAAAGGTCTTTTAATATTTATCCGGTCGTTTTAGTAATATAACTACGCTTAGTAGATAAGCTAGCTATACGCTTAAAATTAGTTTAGGATAAAAGGATACCTTACTTAAATAAGTAAGAAGTAAAACGAATCTTATAAAGCTATATAATAAAGAAAAGCGGCGGAAAGCTAAGAAAGGAGTTTCTTATAGCTTAAAAAGGCTAGCTAAGTAGTTATAACTTATAAGTAAACGAAAAAACAGTCTTTTTGCTAAAGATTATAAAAGCCTTTAAAAAAGCATAAAAGGAGTTAGCTATTTAAATAGTTTAAATAAGAGCATAACGCGCGGCTTTTATAACTTAATACGAAACTCTTTAACTAAGGGAATTAAGCGGTTAAGCTTAAGCATAAGACTTAAAGGCTACTATAAGTTATAAAAAACTATAACTTACTACGCTTAAGGTAATTAGTTATTTTAATAATAATATACCGCTATTTACCTTAAGTAATAAGGCCTTTTTAGCCTTATAGTATACTTATTTAAATTCTCTTTACCGCTTACCCTCTTTCCTTTCCTTTTTTCTTTTTATTATTATATTTCTCTTTACCGCTAGCTATAGCCCGCCGCGCCTCGCTTACTCCTATATATATAACCTTTACTACCTTAAGCTTATAATCCTTATACTCCCGTTTTAAGTCCTTTTATTATTTAACGTCTCCTATAGCTAAGATTAGCTATTTTATAACTACTTTTTTAGCTTACTCTCCTATACGCCCTTACGCCTTTAATATAAAGAATATAAATAAGCTCTTAAGCTTTATAAAAACGAGGCGGCTATCCTTTATAGCCTTAAGTCCCTTAGTAAAAGTTAAAACCTTTAAGTTTAAGCTTCTATATAAACCTACGCCGCCTTTTATAGCCGCGCTTAAGCTAATAGATTTAACTTAAACTATAGCACTATAAAGGACGGCCTATATTACCTTCTTTAAATACTTAACTTAAACGACTTACCTCTTAGCCTTATACTATAGCAAGGTCTAAACGGCCGGTTTCGCGGTAACTTAGCTATACCTCCTACTTAGCTCTTACTTTCTAAAAGCCCTTACCGCCTATATATTTTTTAAGGTATAGCTAGAAATCTATATTAGCGGAATAATTAGCTAATACTTAACGCCTTAAGGTTAGCTAACCTCGCTATAGTCTTAAGATCTATAATAGCCGCTATAGCTAGTAAAAACCTACTTTAGCTAAACGATTAAAATAATATCTACGCCGTTCTTAACTATATATTTAAGGCCTAGCTTAATTAGTTTATAGCCGGGTTTATAGCGGTATTTTAAGCTACTATAGTTAAAACCTTATCTTAGTTTATATATAGTTTAGCCTATACTATAAAATCCCCTTCTTAGCTTATAGCTACTATAAGCCTTAAGGACTTATTTAGTCCCG
The DNA here is from genome assembly GCA_027405785.1 of Ophiocordyceps robertsii. Taxonomy (NCBI): domain Eukaryota; kingdom Fungi; phylum Ascomycota; class Sordariomycetes; order Hypocreales; family Ophiocordycipitaceae; genus Ophiocordyceps; species Ophiocordyceps robertsii. The sequence continues at coordinate 11,718 of JAPEBW010002303.1, forward strand.
CTTAGCGAATGCTTTTTCCGCCTACCGCTATACTTAGCCTAGATATATAAAGGCATATAAGCGCCTTACTATAGTCTATCCGCTGTCCCTTCTTAACCGGAGGAGATAGCGATAACTAGCCTCGCGATATATTCCGCTACTTAATCTTATAAAAGCCGTTAGTAGTAATTAATACGATCCTTAATAGACTTAGCTTTATAGGCCTATACTTTAGCGAAAAGATTATAATAATTAAGAGTTTCTACTTAGCTATAAACTACGCTAAGTTTTACTTATAAGCTTATAAAGAGTTTAAATACGACTTAACTTTAACTTAAGTAATAAAGTTCTTAGGCTTTAATATCCGCCTTATTAGCTATACCGATTACGCGCTTTATATTTTCGCTTTTAAGGCCCTCTTTATATAAAGGTTCTTTAAGACTATTAAGTATATTTAAAACTTTAAGAGTAAGGAGTTAAGCATTAAGGCTATTAAGGACTTTATTGCCCGCTTTTAAGTAGGAATATAAACGTTTAATACCCCGGTGCTAACTATACTTATTAATATTAATAGGATAGCCTACCTTTACTTTAATACCTTCTTAGTAGCTAGATATATATTAGTTAGTAAAAAGGCGTAGGTAATAGCGCCGTATAAAAAAGATAATAAGTCGAAAAGCCCGGCGATAAAAAGCGGGGGATAACTATAATAGTAGCAATAAGTAAGATATAATATCTCGCTTATAAGCGGCCTATAAGGCTAGTAAAGAGAACGGGAGACTTAGCGGAGGATTAAAAATAGTATAAGAAGGGTAAGTAAGATAATAATACAAGATAAGGCTTAAATAAAGCTAGTCTTTTATAATATATCCCGCTAAGAAACTTAAGTATTCCTTAGCGCGGAGACTCCTTACTGCTTAATAAGGGCCTAAATATATACTTTAAACGAGAGTCGAAAACTTTACTATAAGTTTTAGCCGGACGCGCTAATTGCCTTAATAAAGATAAAGCCGTATAACTAAATATAAGGTAAGAATCTATAATAAAGCCGCTTATTAACTATCTTAAGCTACTTAGCTACTATTAGCCGGATAGGCTAAAAAAACTATAAAAAGGATAAGGATAGCGTACTATTAATATAGCGTAAAGACGTAACTATAAAGCTATTACTTAGCACCCCCTTTACTTTATTCTTACCTTAAACTAATAAGGATATTAGCTTTTCTTTCTTACTTAAGGGAGTTATTATAAAATCTAAACGGCTATACTTAGACTTTTTACTTTACTCTTAAAGAAGCCTTATAAAACCCCGCGATAAGAACGCTTAAAGCACGTACTACGAAGGTTCGCTTAAGGAGATACGATAAATATTACTAGTTAGACTTTACTAAGGTCTTTAAGATAATACTATAAAGGGTTAAGAGCTTACTTAATTATAGTTTACGATATCTTTAACTATAAAAGATACCGTAAAAACTATTAAGCGGATTCCGCTA
>JAPEBW010002304.1:0-13191 GCA_027405785.1 Ophiocordyceps robertsii
GTTAAAAACACTATAAACTATAGTTAAGGAAATCTCTTAAATATCCTTAAATATCCTTTAAAAATCGCGGTTAGGTTTATTCTATATCTTTTAAGGTGCTTTTATAATTAAAAATAAGTCGAACTATAGTTAAAATATCCCGCGGAAATCCTTAAATATCCCTTAAAAATACCGGCGGAATCCGCTTAGTAGTTTTTATAGTATCTTTTATAGTTAAAGATATTATAAACTATAGTCGGACGTTATAGCTTATAGTTAAGTAAGCTCTTAACCCTTTATAGTAGTATCCTAAAGACTTTAACAAGGTCCGACTAGTAATATTCGTCGTATCTCCTTAAGCGAGCCTTTATAGTATGTGCTTTAAGCGTTACTATTATAAGGTTTTATAAGGCTTCTTTAAGTATAAAGTAAGGAGTCCGGGCGTAGCCGTTTAGATTTTATAATACTTTATATTAGTCTTCGCGCTTATTATTATCGCTTAGTAAGTAAAGCGCGATATATAGCACTACTATATAGCGCCCTTCTTACTTTATATATATTAAACGTATAGCGTCTTTTAATGCGGATACTTAGTATAAGGCTTATTAAAATTAAGCCTTGCTTTATCCTTATAATTATTTTACCTACGCTTACGCCGGATTACGCTATTTACTTATACGTCCCCGTTTTTAAACTATATATAATATAACGCTAATACGATATTAGTATACTAGCAATATAGTTACCGCCGCGAACGCGCTTTAAGATTATACGTCTTAAAAGACGTTTAAGGATTACCGTACTAACTTATATATACGTTCTCCGATCCTTAATAGACGCTAGCTAAAAGGATATTACTAACGATTATAATAGTATATAAAGTTAGCTCGTGTTATTACTACGGTGCGCTAAGCCTTAATATACTTAAACGTTTAAGGTTACTTTATTAGTATTAGCGGGTATTAAGTAGTTTACTTTAATTAAGTTATAGTTTCTTATATATCTTATCCGTATTTACTTTATATCTTATTATATCCTATTATATCCTTTATTTATCTTATTATAATCTACGCTTAATGCGCGTTTATAGCATATCCTCCTTATACTTATTGTTTAAAATCGTCTTAATATTTACTAAGCGTAGCCCGAAACTTCCTCTTATTTTTCTTAGTTTTCCTCCTTTTCTCTACTACCTCCCTTATCTTATATTTTACTCCCCGGCTTCGCTTACTATTATCCTTCCGCCTCGCCCCCGTCGTTCTTTATTATGTTACTATATCGTCCTTTAAATTCTTTTAAAGCGATTATATCTTAAAAGTCGCTAATTAGCTACTATATTAAGTTAGCGTACTTATACTACTTTACTAAGACTTAGCGCTATCTCCCCCTTTTAATCCGTTTTTATTAAGCTTACTTAATCTTCTTTATAACGTATTTTAGTTTATCGTTTTCCTTAATTATTAGCGGTAGCTAGTAGTTATTAACTACTTAGCTAAGTAAGGGGTTATCCGCTATATAGCAAAAGAACTCTATATATAGTCTTTTATATACCCTCCTTAGTATATTAAGTTTTACTATATATAAGCTAACTACCTTTATTATAATATACTTTTAATATAGCTAGTTAAGCTTTTAGTAAGGCCTATCTATAGTATACTTCCTTATATTTAGTTATACCTTATCGCTTACTTAATGTCTTTCCGCTAGTATATAAGACTAGTTCGCTATCTCCTTTTATCTTACCTATAATACGGCGATAGCCGTTTAAAGGAAGTTAGTAACTTCCTTTATTCTTTATACAAGGCTTTATATACTCTCCGCGTTTAGTATAAGCAGTCCCTCTTCTTATATAATCTAAATCGGCTTAATATCGTACTTATATATAGCGAAAAAGAGGCTTATACCTATTATCTATATTACTTAATTATTAAGCGCCGCCTAAGTATAAGGTAGCTATGCCTTTTAGTTATCTTACTTATAGTAAATATATATACGGAGGTATACTTATACCTCTTAGTTCGCGCGCTCTGTTGCTTTATCGGTTTACGGGTAATAGGCTAAATTTAGTTTCCTTTAAACCTTAGTTTATTAATAAAATTCCTTTTAAAATTGCCTTATTTAGTTCGTCCTTTAATTTAAGATAATAAACTTTAGCATTTTATAAAAGCGGAAGTAGGATTATAAGAACTTAATAGTATATACTACTACTTTTATTATTAGTATTGCTTTTAAAGTTATTGCTTTTATTAGCCGGTCCGTTATTACTTAAAGGTTCCGGGAGCCTTTAGTCCTTATTAGCGGTAAGTCGACTATAAAGTCTATCGTTAAGTATATAAACGGCTATATAAAGGGCAGTAATAGTTAAAAAAGCCTTTTTTAAAGTTACTTTTAAATATACCCCTTACCGCACGGCTTATAGTTCGTAATAAGCTAGCATACTATTAATAACTAGCCTAGCTAAAAAAAACTCTTAAGCTAGTATCGTAAGCGTCCCCTCGCGCTTTAAGTATCTTATTACTATTAAGTTATATATCCGCTAAGTAATTAATACTTAAAGCTTATTTAGCTCTTTATCCTCCTCTTTTTTAAGGTATTAAGCCCTCCTTAGCACTTAAAGCCGGTCTTTAAAGCGAAGACGCCCCCTTATATTAATTATATACTTACTTACTTAAACCTTTAATTACTATTTTAAGGTAAGCGACTAGTCGCTATTCCGTATTACTTAAAATACTACTTAGTACTCTTTATCCTTTTATAATATCGCTATTTACCGCTCTTATATCTCTTACTTATTAAATATATAGGCCGGTCGTGCTTATTCCTTAAGTATATCTTAGCCTAAGTTCGGGTTAAGTTTTAGCCGAACTTTGCCTTTATTCGCCCCGCCTTTATCTTAAGGTATAGGGTTATCCGCCTTACTTATATAAGTAATTAACCCCGCGTTCTTTTCCTTTACCCGTATTATTACGATAGTACGCTCTTTTTATAATAATCGTTATAGGAGGTTTGTATACTCGCCGCTAAGGGGGACTTAATATCTTATTAGTTACACGCTATCTAGGATTATTTATATTATACGTCTTATTTCCTTTTTATTAAATGCCCTTTCTAGCTTATATTAATCGCGGCGCGCTAAAGCGTTAAGTATTACTACTAACTTACTTAAGCAGTACTTTAATATAAAGTTATATAAAGCGAGCTCTATCGCTTATTTACTTTACTTTTTATTTAACTTTCTTTTTATTATAAAGTACTTTAAATTCTTATAATCTATTAGCACTATAAATACTAACGTATTATATAACTTTACCCCTTAAAAGTCTAAGTATTATATAATCGCGAGTAACTCCTTATTATAAATTAAGTAATTATACTCCGCTATATTAAGTTATTTTAAGAAGAAACTTACTAAGTATTATATTCTATCCGGTCTTACTTATATTAATATACCGCTTATTGTATATTTAAAGCAATCCGCCTTTAAGTACGTTTCCCTTTTAAGGTTATATAGCTATAGTACTAGCGCGTTATAAAATGCCTCTTAAATAAACTTAAATACGGCTTAGTGCTTATCGGTTTATAAGAACGTCGCGTTCTTTTTATAAAGGCCGTTTAAGTACCGTAAGGCCTTAGCGTAAAGCGGGATAAAAGTATAGTAGTAATTTACGAACTTAAGGAAGCTTTAAACGCCCCTTATATTCCTTAGCGCTTACTATATTTAGATAGCCTAGATCTTCTTTAAGTCGCACTAGACCTTACCCTTAGCTTATATAATAAAGCTTTAGTACTTTACTTTTTTTATTATAAAGTTATATTTTTATAAGTTTAGTATTAGGCCTACCTCTTATAACTTTTTAAGTACCTTCGCTACTTTATTTTAGTAGTCGCAGAGCGACCTTAATAAGTAAATTAAAACGTTATCTATATACGCTATAATAAACTTATAAAGGTAGTCTTTTAGCACTTAGTTAATATAGCGTTAAAAGGTAGCCGGCGTTTTTATAAGGCTAAATAGGCATACTTATTACTTAAATAGTCCGAACCTTATTTAAAAGGCCGTCTTAAACTTATAGCCCTCCGCGATTTTAATTTTATAAAACGCTATAACGACGTTAAGTTTCGTAAACTAATATACCTTTATTAATATCCTTAGCGTTTTTATAATTAATAGTAGTATATACTAATCCCTTTTTATAATTATATTTAAGGCTTAGTAATTATAGTAAAAGCGTAAGCGGCTATTAGCCTTCCTTATAACAATACTAGCGCCGCGGCTAATAAACTACTTAAGCGGATAAGGTTTGCTTTTAGTAGCTCGTTTAAAGTCTTTTAAAGGATAAGGAGTTCTTCCTTTAATATATCGTAAAGGGGCTCTTATAGTAGTAGCGGCTTTTTACCGTCCTTATTTAAGGTAAGATAAATCTTATAGTTTACGCTTAGTTAAAATAAGGGTTACTTAAGTGGTTTTATAAGTATGAAAGGTCTAAATAAGCTTATAGTGCTTAAGCTAGGATATAGTCCGCTAAGTTAACCGGCGTCTTTAGCTAAAAGGCCCTCTTTATATCCTTTATTATAACTACCTTTACGTTAAGCGCTTATTATCGCCCCCGGTTATCCTTTTAGGCCTTTTCCTATTAGCACTTTACCGCGAAGATAAAGGCGCTTACTAGCTTTACTTCTTAAATATTCGCGATCTTCGTAGCTTTCTTTAATCCTTAAAGGCCGATCTAAATCCCCGCTTTTCTATGCTAGATTTAATCCCCCCCGGTATTATAAACTACCTTATTCTTCTTTATCTATAGTCTCCCTAAAAACATATTATAGCTTAACTTTAGTACTATATAGGCGAATATTTATTTTAAGTGCTTATTAATCTTTATTTTAAACGCTATAATCCCCTTTATTTAAAACGTTAGTACGTTTTTCGAAAAAGGCTATAATAGCCTCCTTATCCTATCCGCAAAGGGCATTTATAGCCTTATCGCTACCCCTTTACTTACTATAATATAGTAGTTATAGCCTATATCTATAAGTATATTAAGCCCTTTCTTTTTATTAATACTAACCTTAAGCAGTACTAAGTTTAGTATAAGGTGCTTTTTTATCGACTTTTAAGCTATTTACTATTTCCCTTTCTCCCTTAGCGCTTAACTTTATACTAACGTTCCTTTTTTCTTAAATTAGAATTTACTTTAATTACCTCCCCGGTTATAGCTACGGCTACTTATAAGGTTCTTTTTTTTTATAAAAGCAAGCGATATACTTTATTGCCTTATAGGCAAAATACTTTTATATATCGGGCCGGCTTTATCCTCCTTTTAGCTAGGTTATAGCGTTAATTTTACTTATTAAGGTATTGCCCTTTAAGTCTTTTTAATCTTAAGTTACCCCCCTTATTACTTTCTTTTAGCCTTAAAACGGCTACTTAGTTTACTAAACCTTTTTTAGCTTTACCGCGATTTACGCTACTTAATTAGTATACATTAAAAAGCCTAAGGTTAAAAGGTCGACTATTATAAGTGCCTCCTTAAAGCGAAGGCTTAAGGCGCCCTTTAAGAAAATAATCTATATATTATATAGCTATAACCCCCCTCCCGCCTTAAAAAGCCTTTACTTAAACTTAAGGAAGAACGCCGTAAACGTTTAGTTCTCTCCTTATTTAATCGTATAGATAGCCGCCGCCGCTTATAATTAGATATCGACGTTAAGGTAGATTAAATTAAAGTACTTAAAGAATTCTTACTAATTATAACCTCGATCCGCGCTAGTATTATAGTAAGTCGCTATAGTCTATTATAGCCCTATATTTAAGTAGTTATAGATTAAGTAAAAAACCTCCTTTAAGCTTAAGAAGAAGTCTTAGTTAATCTTATACTTTTTTCGTATATATTGTACTTAAAGCGTAAAGTAGCGCTGCTAGCTATTAAATTTCCTTAGCGCTAAGAGTAGCTTCCGCTAGTCCTTTTTTTTCGTTGCTTCCTTCTTTATTATAGGTATTACGGCCCCCGCTATCGTATTATAAGGTAGTATTAAACTACCGATTAATAAGACGGCCCCTTTTTATATATACGTCCTTACTATCTCTTTTAGCTTTTATATTAAGGCCCTAAACTAGCTTATTAGCTATTAGATTTACTACTAGCTTACTTAAACTTAGTAGCTCGTTTTAATAGCCCTTATTTATAGTAAGAGGATCGCTTATTTAACCCTTATTTAAATATCGGCCTCTCCTAGCCCTCCCTCCTAAGCCCCTTAAGCATAGCCCCCTTATACTAAGTAGGCTTCTTACTTACGCTATATTATAGTTAGTAAGTCTTTTCTTAAGTTATATAACCTCGTTTAAAAGGAGCTTTAAATATATTAAGGGCCTATATATACTTAGTTTAGTAGTATATAGCTAAATAATTATTTATCTAAAGCTAAAGAGGGAAAGGGGAAATCTTTATCTAAGCTACGTAGCTTTATACTTTATAGGGGTCGCTTAAGTAGCCCGTACTTAAGTTAAGTTTAAGTTAAACTTAAACTAAGTTTAAGTAAAGTCCTATATAACTTTAGCTATATATTAAACCGACTTTAGGTCGTTCGCTATAGTATAACTATAGCTCTTTTTACGGCATAGCTTATAATACTTTAGGATTATATATACTACGATAAGCCTTAAGTAGCCGGCTACTTTTATAGCTAGCTAAGTAATGCCTTTAATCTCTATACCCTTTATTATGCTTAAGGCGCCTTTTACTTAGCGCGGGGTAATCCTCTTAATAAGCACTTATATCTAACGTATAAATGCCTTATTTACTATAGCGTAGTACTAGTATCCTTTATTTATAAGAGTAGTAAGAGATTTAGACTAATTAAGTATAACTTATATTAAAGTAAGATCTTTTTTTATACAGGCTGCTAGCTCTTACCTTACTTATATTAATAACTACGGCTTTAAGGCCTATCTTTGCCCCGAAGCTATTTTTTCTCCCTTACCTTATAAAGGGCGGGGTCCTTATCGTTTAAAGTAAGCTAAAGTAGTATATCGACCGCTATAAAGCGGATTCTTATAAAAGGACGCTTTGCCGGCTTATATAAGCACTTTATAGCGAAGTAAGAGCCCGCTTTATAGTATAAGCATTAGCTATTAATACGTTGTTTTTAAATCTCGTCGCTAAAGACCTATTTAGCCCGCTACTAAAAAGACTAGCCTACTAACATAAAAGAGGTTAAGGTTATAAACGCCTTCTTTAAGCGTTTTTTACGGTTAGTCCTTATCGCGGTTATAAGAGTATCGTTATTAATATTAATAGTAAACGTATTTTATAAGAGGGGAGTAACCTTATTCTTATTATATAAAATACGCTTCTATAATTTCTAAAAGCAAGGCGTTTATTTATAACCTTAAGCTACTTTCGTAAGGTAGCTAACGTACTTACTATATATAGACAGCATAATAATAAGGATAAGCAGCTCGCGGAGTGTTAAGGTAATTAAGTTCCGTAGCTATATTAACTTTATGCTATCTTCCTATATTATAATACCCGCTGCTTAAAAGAGGGCCTCCTTAAACTTAAGAAGGAACTCCTTAAAGGACTATCCGTCCCTTTATTTAAGGGTGCGTAGCTTATCCTATACCTTTTCTTATTCCTATATATTACTAAACGCGTAGATAAGGTACTAGAAAAAGTCTTAAGGGTCTTAAGAGCTATTATAGCCCTCTTTTTCCTAAAAGCCCGCGATCCTCCTTATTTAAGGCTTTAATAGCGTATATAAGAGCGCGTACTAAACAGCGCTCTAGCCGTTATTAAGGCCGTATTCCTTATTAGTATAGTATTTTGCTTATAGCCGGCTAAGAAAAAAGTAAAAGCTCTCCGGCTTCCCGTTTTATATTAGCTATAAGAGCGGCTTCCGTATTATAGTAATCGTAGGCGCCGTTCTTAGCGCGGCAGATACTATAAGGGTTAAAATAAGCTTTATAGTCGGCCCCCTTAGTATAGTAAGGAAGTTATCCTTTTAGCTAGCCGACGCACCTTTTAACGCCTTTAAAGCGTTCCGTAACGACTTTATAATAGCGTTATCCCGCTCCGCTTAAGGCGGAGCTCCCTTTATTATACTATCGAACGAGTTTATAATTAATAGCTTATATTATAATAAAGTAGGTAAAGGCTAGTATATAGGTGCCGTCTGTAGTATTATAATAATAAGCTATAAAGAGCCTGCTTATATATAGTAGGTCTGTGTTTATATATACGGACCCGGACCTCCTTATATAATAAGGCTTAAGCTATAGCTTAAGTCCTTATAACCTTATAAGTTAAAGACTTTAATAGCTATAAGTATATCTTACTTTTTAATTAGTTCGATATAGCTTAATTAAGCTAAAGCCGCTTTTAACTTAAGCGGCTTATAGCTTAAAGTACTTTATTTTAAGCTTAAAGTATAAGTAGTAGTTTATTTATATCCCCTTTTTTAAGCCGCCTTTTTTATATAAGGGTAAGAAAGCGGGTATAGTTTTAGCTTATACCCCCTTTATAAGTAGTATAAATAAAAATACTATAAAAGTAAGGTTATAGCAGGCCTTACTAATAAAAAGCTAGCGCTTTTTTAGTATATATATATTTTTAATTAAGCTTATTGCTTATTTATACTACTTAGTTATTAATCTTATATATAACTATTAAGTTAAAGCTTTTTATATACTATATATATTTATTAGCTATCCCCTTTTTTTATTAAAAACGCGCTTATAAATCTTATAAATTTATTATATACTTATTGCTTTACCCTTATAATACTATTATTATTATTATTATTATATTAATAAAGAAAGTTATATTTTAAAATCTTAATAAAGGTTTACTTTTTAAGCTACTAAGAAAAACACTATAGATAATATAGCTTAAGCTTATTATAATCCTAAGAATAAGACTTTATATTATATATATATAAAGCGCTTATTAAGCAATAATATATTTATAGTTTTTTAATGCTATTAAAATTAAGCTTATATATACTTAAGCGATATCCGCTATATAAGTATAATAGTTAATATTATTAACTTATTTTTAACTTATTTTTAACTATTTATATAAACGTATATATAGCTTATACTTTATTAACTATTTTTATTTTTAAGTAAGTAGCTTTATATTAAACTTACTTTTAGTTAATAATTAACCTTTTTATAGCTTATAGCTAATAAATAAAAACATAGTTTATAAGCTTAATACTACCTAAAAAAAGTTTTATAAGTTAAGTAAGTATTATAGAATTTAAACGGCTATGCTTAAACTCTTTACTTTACTCTTAAGGAAGCCTTATAAAACCCCGCGATAAGAACGCTTAAAGTACGCACTATAAAGGCTCGCCTAAGGAGATATAACGAATATTACCGGTTAGACCCCGCTAAGGTTTCCGGGATATAACTATAAAGGGTTAAGAGCTTACTTAACTATAGTTTACGACGTCTTTAACTATAGGAGATACTATAGAAACTATTAAGCGGATTCCGCCGGTATCTTTAAGGGATTTTTAGGGATTTCCGCGGGATATCTTAATTATAGTTTAACCCGTTTTTAACTATAAAAGCACCTTAAAAGATATAGGATAAACCTTACCGCGATTTTTAAAGGATATTTAAGGATATTTAAAGGATTTCCTTAATTATAGTTTATATTGTTTTTAACTAAGCTTATACTTAGTTTATTAAGTAATTTTATAAGGATATTTACGGTTTATTCTACGCACTATAAATAATATAGTTAAAGATCCTTAAAATTAGCTTAAAGAATTAAGTATAAAATAGCTAGCTAGGCCTTTAAGAATAAATAAGCTTTTTACTATTTCTAAACCTTTATATACGTTTATATATAGTAATTAGTTTATTATACCGGCTTAATTAGCGGTAATTAGTTTATAAAACCGGCCTTAACTAGCGGTAATTAGTCCGTAGTACTAGCTTTAACCGGCGGTAATTAGTCCGCGCCCTATCCCCTTATCCTTATACTATAAGGTATAGTAAATAGTAGCAATTCCTACCTATTTAAACGGAAATCCCTTAAATATCCGCTAAGCTAAGAGTAACTATATCGCACGATTAAGTACTTATCCTATAAGAAGTTAAATACTAAACGACATTTTCTTTAGTAAGAAGCTCTTATTAGCCTTTAAGTCTAACTTTAATAATAAGTACCTTTTTCTTAACGCGCTTATAATAAAACTCCGAGATAAGTAGGCTATAAAAGCGGAAAAGGCCGCGGCTTATTAAGTATATTAGTTTAATAATCTTCTTTACCCCTTTTTAAGGTACTATACCGCAATAGCCTATAAAGCTAAATAAGACGTAAAATAAGTCCCGCTTAGCTAAGCTAAGACTACTACCTTTTAAAAGGCAATCCGCTTTTAAAATACTAATAAAAGATAAACTATAAAACGATAAAATCTATATAATTAAGTAAACTAAATTTAGTATTACTTAAATAGATCGATTATCCTTTAAATAAAAAAAGTAAAGATAAGCCGACTTTAAAACTATTTAGCTTCCCGCCTGCTAAATACCTTTTAGATTAAGCTTATAATAAAGTTACTTTTTCTTTAAGACGATAAGCTTAGCGGATATTTCTACTATATCTTACTAATAAAGTTTAGCTTAAAGGCCTTAACCGGAAATCTACTTTAAAGGATACTTAGTAGTTTCTTAGTTTAGTATTACCGTTTAGCCTTATTTACTATAGCCGCGCTAACTAAAGCATTTTCGGGACTTTTAATTAATAAAAACGAGCCTCTTATACTGGGGGCCTTACGGCATACCGGATTTTAAGACGCATATAAAATAAAAAGTTAAGCGCTTAGCGAGAGTATTAAGACTAAGACTTTAATAATAAGCGATAAGGACGCGGTAAGCGATACCCTTAGCGGGCTAAACCTATTTATATTAAGCGTATAAATACTAAGACTAAGTATAGCCTTAAGCCTTTTAGTAAAAATAGTAGTAATATCGAACGAATAATTCCTTAATCTCCTTTAAGTACTAAAAAAAGAAGACGCGCTTACTAAGCCTTAAGAAAAACCTTAACTATAAGCTAAGGATATAAGGAGATTTAACTTATTAAGACCTTTAAAAGCATCCTTTAATAAAGTCTAAGAAAACGATAAAGCTAGTACGTTTTAAGGAGTAGACCGTTTTATTAACTTTATCCGCTAAAACGCTAATAAAGGCAAGGCCTATATAGACAAATTAGCTATTTTATTGCCTTCCTTCTTTTAAGGAAGTGCGGCGGAATAGTATTTTAAGGACCTCTTAAAACTATAATAAGAAGAACTTAGCGAGCTTAGCGTTAGATTAAGCTAATAGATATCCGCCTTATAAAAACGGTTTAAAATCCGCTTAAATATAGCGATATAAGCACTTAATAAAAAGCACTTTACTATTAAAGATATAGTAATAAGATCTAACTTTAAGTTTTAGATATCGCGCTTACGATATAAAGCTAAGGCCGCACTTTACTAGCTAAACTACTTAACTATAGTAATTTACTAAAAGCTAGACGTCTACTTATAAGAATCCTTATAATATTTAGTAAGGAACGAGGATATTAATAGATAGATTAATAAATACGAGGAAATTCTTCCTTAGCTATAAGTTAAATATACTTAAGGATCTTAAAAGTACTTACTAGCGCGAAAGAAATAAGTCTAACCTATAAAAAGGCGAGGGCCGACTAGCCGTACCCCGTACGCACTTAAAGGATAGTTTAAGACGCCCTAGCTATTTATTAAAAGCTTACTAAGACTAAAGGTTACGTTTTTAAACCGCTTAGCAAAGGCGGATAAACCTTAAGCCTTATAGCGCTCGCTAAGTTAAAGGAGAAACCCGCTTAAATAGCTAAGAATATAAGTTAAGGTCCTCCGGCTTAAGAAAGAAAGAACCTTTAAGACTATATGCTTACTAACGCTAAAGCTAAAACGGGCATACCCCGCGATTAAGGAAGAAACTATAGTAAAAACTAATAACTATTTAAGGGATAAAGAGTACGATATAGAAAAAGCCTAGTTAGATACTAATAAAAGCTTAAAGGAAACTATAATCTATATTATAGCAGACTTAGTATAAGAGGCTAATAAAGCGTGCGGATTTTACGGCGAAGCATTCCCCTTAAAGAATAAGCTTTATTAATATATTAAAGATAAATACCCCCTTAACCTTAACTAAGACGTTGCTATATAAAGATATAGCTTAGTATAGTAAGTAGTTATTTAAAAGCTATAAAGCGTTTAAATAGTTAAGGCTTTCCTTAACGTTTAGCTATTAAACCTTAATAAGCCGTTACGATTTACCTATATACGCTTATTAGTCTATAGAAAAGAAGGGCCCGGGATAAGTATTAAAGCTTATATAGATACTAAGGCAAACTAAAGCCTTATTTAAGCCGACTTAGTAAAGACCTTTTAAGACGTAACTATAAACTCCTCTTAACGAATTCTTATTTAAGAAGTAAGAAGAATAGCTATTATTAAATAGGCGGAATTTACTACTTATATACTAAAAAGGCTAGATAGTAGCCTCGCGGTCGTAAAAGTAAGGATCGGCGCCTAAATAGTAAAACGCTTAGCGGCTAATATATTACTTAGCGAAGACTTTTTAGTTCCTTACTAAAAGGACCTTATTAACTCTACGTCGGTCTTATAGATTAAGGCCTATAAAGGGATTAAAGCTAAAGTTAAGATAGTCTAGCTAGGACTAGCAATACGTAAATAGGTAATTTACTTAGTTACTATAACAATTCTAGCTAGTTTTAGCTACGCCTTACTTATATAAGTCTAGGCGCTGCTATTAAGGCGTAATATAATATTTTTCCTTAATAACCCTAGGCTTGCCTAGATAATAATATAGGATTATAAGAGCTTTATAGTAATAAACTATTTTAAGGAACTACTAGTACTCCGCTAAGGCTAAAAGGTAAAGATAATTATAGACCTTAATAAGCAGTTCTAGCTATATAAGGAGGTCGACGCTACTACTGCTTTAGCGGAAGCCTTTATAAAAAATCCGAATAAAATAGACCCCGCTAAGGACTTCTTATAAAAGGATCTTACTATAAACTATAAACTTAAAATCGGCTAAACTAAGGACTTACCCGAACTTACTACTAATAAGGGCGTTTAGATCTACGCTAAAGACTTAGAATATATATTAAACGTTTAAGATATCCTTTAATCGTTTCCTTA
>JAPEBW010002305.1:0-13176 GCA_027405785.1 Ophiocordyceps robertsii
AATTTTTATAGATAATTAATCTGCTTTAAAAATAGCAAAGAATCCTAAATTACATAAGCTAAGAAAACATATAGGCTTAGTATATAACTTTATGCGTAATAGTATTAAAGAAAGAGAGATAGAGGTTTATTATATAAAATCTAAAGAAAATATAGCGGATATATTTACTAAGGGATTAGGTTTTATACTATTCGATAAATTCCGAAGTTTACTAAGAATTAAAGAGGTTATAAAATAAATTCCTATAATAGAGGTTTTTAGCTATTTCTTGCTTTTTTTAGCTTTCCTCTATATAACCTAAGGTTTTTTCACCTATATAAAGGTTTTCCTTAGATAATAAAATAAAGAGGTTTTACTTAAAATTATAATAAGTTTTTCCCTCTAAGAAAGATTAAAAGCTTTAAGTTTTTTCCTATAAAATAGGTTTTCTTAAGCTATAAACGAAAGAATTTTTCCTTATTTAAAGGATTTTTACTCCACTTTAGTTAGTATATCTAAAGCGCACTTATATACTATAAGTACCCTTTAAGGGAGGCTATAAGGGAGTAAAATATACTCTCCCGCAGCCTATAGGCTAAATACAGCATATATAACACATAACATAAATACGCTGAAATATACATTAAATCCGCTATACAATTCTACATACTATATATATTTCCTTGTATTATTCCACCTATATATAAGCAAGATATAAGCAGATTAAGAAGAGGTGTGTGTGGAGACTATATGCATAATCCGTGCTAAGTCGCTACGCCACCTCGTATTCCTTACGAGGTTAATCCCTAGGCTTATAAATACAATATTAACCTAACAACAGCTATTAGCCCACTATGCATGACTGCGCTAGACAGGGGGCTCTTTTCCAAATCACTTAAGTCACTTATAGCTTAGGAATTGTCTATATAAGGAAGCCTTAGTCCCCCCTTTACCTTAGATAGATTATTAACCTTATACATATATATCTTACCTATTTCTTTACCTTTTTGCACACTCTTTGTATCTCTATAATCCCCTTACTCGTGGCTACAAGCCTGCTCTCTTCTGCACCTATTTACTCCTTAATTAAAATATAAAGTAGTAGCTATAGCTTTTTACTTAAACAAAGGTATAAAATAAGATAAAAAGACTTTACCGGTATAAACTAAGGTTTAGCTTATTATTTACTTAAGCCGTGTCTTTTTAAGTTAAAAGCCTTAATACTAACTTATAAAGCTTAAAGTAGCCGGTTTTATATAAGGGGTTTATACGCTATATATTATAAAACTATCTATAAAAATACTATAAGTAGGTATTTTTACTAACTATATAAGTACTTACGGAATTATATATTAAAAGTCCTTATTCTTTATAAATATAAAATTTAATAATAAGCCAATCTTGACTTTTAAATACTTAAGCTAATTCCCGCTTAAAGTATACTATATCCTAAGCGTTAAAAACGTTATATTTAATATATCTTTATATTTATTTTATTTATATAATAAGCTAATATCTTTAAACTAAGAAGGGGAATTAAAATATATTGAAAAATTTAGACAATAGACTGCGAATCTTTTTATATAAAAATATTAATTAAATTACCGCTCCGCTAAAAAATATATAATAGATATATAAAGAATATATAGTAAGTAAAAATTATTATATAGCTAAGTAATAAGGACGGTATTCTTAAACTCTTATTTTAAAGTTATAAGGGCTACTTTACTTTATAGAGAATAATAAACGCTAAAGACTATATACTCTTAAGACTTATACTAAGGAAATCGTTAAAAATGCTTATACTAAATATTTTTACACTAGCTATAACTATATATTATAAGACCTATTTAAGAGCTTTTTAATTTTACGGCGTAATAAATATATAAACGAAGTTATTAATAGCTACAATGCTTATTATTATTATTAAACTAATTAAGATAAGATATTAAAATAGCTTATCTTAATTTAAAGCCCGCTATATTTTTACTATATAATAATAATAGATTTTATTACTAAGCTCTTAGTAGTTTAAGCCGAATAATTCTTATAAAAAGAACTTATAAAGAACTTTTTTAATACCTTACTAACTATAACTTATAAATTCTTAAAAATATATCTCCTTATTTTAAGTAATAACTAGTTTATATTAAAAGATTAAGTATAAGTATTATATACTAAGCTACTCCGCGCTAATTAAAGGATTTTAAAGGGGATAATCTTTAACTAAGACATAAAGTTTACTTTAGTATTTTATAGAACTTTATAATAAGCTTTTAAATTAAAGCTTTTTATATTTACTACTTAATACTTTTAAACTAATAGCTTATTAAAAAAGCGAAATTAAACTATAAAAATCACGCTACGATTATTTACTGCTAATTTCCTAGACTTATGCTAAACTTATATACTAATAGCTTTTTAATTTAGCTTAAATAATTCCTTCTTTTTAGTAATTTATATAGCTTTAAGTAAGCTTATTAAAAAGATAAGAATAAATAATAAGCTTTAGTTCTTTACTTACTACTTATATTTATAAAACTAAGAGGTCTTATAAGAAAAAGCTAAGTTAGTTATTGCTTATGCTTAAGCCGCTATAAAAAATAAATATTATAAGAAATACTACTTATTAAAATTTAAGGTTAGCGATTAAATTTAGCTATAGCTTAGTAAAAGTTATTATATTACAGATAGTAAACTAGCAAAGCTTTAAAAAAGATATACTAAGCCGTTAAAAGTTATTATTAAAGTTAAATAGCTTATATATTAATTAAATATAAAAAAGTCTTTTAATATTTCTTTAGTTATTTTAGTAGTATAACTACGCTTAGTAAATAAGCTAGCTACGCGCTTAAAGCTAGTTTTAAATAAAAGGATACTTTACTTAAATAAATAAAAAGTTATATAAATCGTATAAAGTTATATAATAAAGAAAAGTAGCGGAAAGCTATAAAAAGAGTTTTTTATAGTATAAAAAGGCTAGCTAAGTAGCTATAACTTATAAGTAAATAAAGAAGCGGTTATCCTATTAAAGATTATAACAGTCTTTAAAATAAAATAAAATAAGTTAGTTACTTAAGTAGTATTATAGAATTTAAATAGCTATACTTAGACTTTTTACCTTACTCTTAAGGAGCTTTATAAAACCCTATAATAAGAACGCTTAAAGCACATACTATAAAGGCTTGCTTAAAAAGATATAATAAACATTATTAGTTAGACCCCGCTAAGGTTTTTAAGATATAATTAAAAAGGCTTAAAAGCCTATCCGATTATAATATATAATATTTTTAACTATAAAAAATACTATAAAAACTACTTAACGGTTTCTGCTAATATCTTTAAGGGATATTTAAGGATTTCTATAAGATATTTACAAAATGTCTATCCGTCCGACTATGTAAAAACATTGCGCGCTAGTTATTATATAGTCGGATAATTAACGTATATAGCAGTTATAGCGGATTTACACCTTAACAGCCTCCTTATCTCGATATACCCGGTATAAGAGATGCGATAGTAAAAAACCCGCGTATATACTGCGGTAAAAAACCTATGCCTCCGTCTGGAATCGAACAAGGTACTACGCGGAAGCCGGGCTTATAACCACAAAATGTCTATCCGTCTGACTATATAAAACCATTGCGCGCTAGTTATCACATAGTCGGATAATTAACGTATATAGCAGTTATAGCGGATTTACACCTTAACATATTTTAATAATAGTTCGGCTTATTTTTAACTATAAAAGCACTTTTAAAGATATAAAATAGACTTTACCGCGATTTTAAAAAGATATTTAAGGATATTTAAGGGATTTCTCTAACTATAGTTTATAGTATTTCTAACTAAGCTTATACTTAGTTTATTAAGTAAATTTATAAGGATATTTATAGTTTATCTATATATTAATAATAAATAGTAAGATAGTATAATTAAAGCTCCTTTAAATTAGCTTAAAGAACTAATTATAAAGTAGCTAGCTATACCTTAAAGGAAAGATAAGCTTTTTACTATTTTTAAACCTTTATATACGTTTATATATAGTAATTAGTCTATTATACCGGTTTAATTAGCGGTAATTAGTTTATAGTACTAGCTTTAACTAATAGTAATTAGTTTATAGTACTAGCTTTAATTAGCGGTAATTAGTCCGCGCCTTATCCTTTTTTCTTTATACTATAAAGCGTAGTAAGTAGTTTAAATAAAAGTATAATAAGTAGCCTTTATAACTTAATATAAACCTTTTTTTTTAAAGAATTAAGTAGTTAAGCTTAAGTATAAGACTTAAAAGCTATTATAAGTTATAAAAAACTATAACTTACTACGCTTAAGGTAATTAGTTATTTTAATAATAATACGCTGCTATTTACTTTAAGTAATAAGGTTTTTTTAGCTTTATAGTATACTTATTTAAATTCTCTTTACCGCTTAACCTTTCTTCTTTTTTTCCCTCTTTTTATAACTATACTTCTCTTAGCCGCTAGCCTTAGCTTAATATACTTTACTTACTCTTATATATATAGCCTTTTTTACCTTAAGTTTATAATCTTTATAATTTTATTTTAAGTCTTTTTATCGTTTAATATCTCTTATATTTAAAACTAGTTATTTTATAACTATTTCTTTAGCCTGCTTTTATATAAGCCTTTATACTTTTAATATAAAAAATATAAGGAAGCGCTTAAGCTATATAGAAATAAGGCGGCTATACTTTATAGCTTTAAGTCTTTTAATAAAAGCTAGAACCTTTAAGTTTAAGCCTCTATAAAAACCTACGCTATTTTTTATAACCGCGCTTAAGCTAATAAGCTTAACTTAAATTATAGTATTATAAAGAATAGCTTATATTACCTTCTTTAAACGATTAACTTTAATAACTTACCCCTTAACTTTATACTACCCCTTAGTTTAAACGGCTGCTTTCGTAGTAACTTAGCTATACCTCTTACTTAGCTTTTATAGCTTAAAAGCCCTTCCCGCTTATAAATTTTCTAAGGCGTAGCCGGAAACCTTTATTAGTAAAATAACAATTTAAGACTTAATGCTTTTAAGCTAGCCAACCTTATTATAGTCTTAAAATTTATAGTAGCTACTATAGCTAGCGGAAACTTACTTTAACTAAACGATTAAAATTATATCCGCGCTATCTTTAACTATATATTTAAAGCTTAGCTTAGTTAGTTTATAGCCGGGTTTATAATAGCGTTTTAAGCTATTGTAGTAAAAACTCTATTTTACTTTATATATAGTTTAGCCCGTATAATAAAATCCTTCTTTTAGCTTATAACTGCTATAAGCTTTAAAACCCTTTTTAGTCCCGCTTAGCACTTACTTTTCCCTTTAGCTACTATACTTAGCCCGGCTATAGAAAGACGTATAAGCACCTTATTATAATCTATTTACCGCCCCTTTTTAACTAAAGTAAATACTAATAACTAAGCTTATAATATACTCCGCCGCTTAATCTTATAAGAATTATAAATAATAACTAATATAATCCTTAATAAGTCTAGCTTTATAAAACTTAATTTTAGCAATAAGATTATAATAATTTAAAGTTTCTACTTAGCTATAAACTATACTAAGTTTTACTTATAAGCCTATAAGGAATTTAAACGTAACTTAACTTTAGCTTAAGCGTTAAGGTTTTTAAGGTTTAATATCCGCTTTATTAGCTATATTAACTACGTGCTTTATATTTTCGCCTTTAACGCCTTTTTTATAAAAAGGGTCTTTAAGACTATTAAATATATTTAAAACCTTAAAAGAAAGGAATTAAGTATTAAAGCTATTTAAGACCTAATTACTTGCTTTTAAGTAGAAATATAAATATTTAATACCTTAATACTAACTATTCTTATTATAATTAGCGGAATAACGTAACCTTACTTTAATACTTTCTTAGTAGCTAAACGCGCGTTAGTTAGCGGAAAAGCGTTAGTAATAGCACTGCGTAAAAAGAATAATAAGTCGGAGAGTTTAATAATAAAAAGAAGGGGGTAGCTATAATAATAATAGTAAGTAAGATATAATATCTTACTTATAAGTAACTTATAAAGCTAGTAAGTAGTACGAAGAACTTAGCGGGGGATTAAAAATAGCATAAAAGGGAAGTAAGATAATAATATTAAATAAGGCTTAAATAAACTAATCTTTTATAATATATCTTATTATAAAAAAATAAATATCTTTTAGCGCGGATACTCCTTATTATTAAATAAAACGCCTAAACGTATACTTAAAAGAAAGTTAGAAACCTTATTACTAATTTTAGCGCGATATACTAATCGCCTTAATAAAATAAAAAAGTATAATTAAATAGGTAGTAGGAATTTATAATAAAACCGTTTATTTATTATTTTAAGCTACTTAACCGCTATTAGCTAAATAAGCTAAAAAGACTATTTAAAAGTTAAAAATAATATACCGCTAATATAATATAAAAACGCTACTATAAAACTTTTACTTAGCGCCCTTTTTACTTTATTTTTACTTTAAACTAATAAGGATATTAGCTTTTTTTTCTTACTTAAGGGGGTTATTATAAAATCTAAGCGGCTATGCTTAAACTTCTTACTTTACTTTTAAAAAGCTTTATAAAACCTTGCGGTAAGAATACTTAAAGCACGCGCTATAAAGACTTGCTTAAAAAGACGCGATAAATATAACTAAACGGACCTTACTAAGGTTTTTAAGATATAATTATAATTTCTTAAAAGCTTATTTAACTATAGTTTATAATATTTTTAACTATAAAAGATACTATAAAAGCTATTAAACGGATTTTACTAGTATTGTAAGGGATATTTAAGAATTTTTATAGGATATCTTAATTATAGTTTAGCTTATTTTTAACTAAGGAAGTACTTTAAAAGATATAGGATAGACTTTACTGCGATTTTTAAGGGATATTTAAAGATATTTAAAGGATTTCCTTAACTATAGTTTATAGTATTTTTAATTAAGCTGATACTTAGTTTATTAAGTAAATCTATAAGTATATTTATAGTTTCTTCTTATATTAATAATAGATAGTAAAAAAATATAGTTAAAAATCCTTAGTATTAACTTAAAGAGCTAAGTATAAAGTAGCTAATAATATTTTAAAGAAAGGATAAGCTTTTTACTATTTATAAACCTTTATATATATTTACGTACGGTAATTAGTTTATTATACTAGCTTAACTAGCGGTAATTAGTCTATAGTACCGGCTTAAACTAGCGGTAATTAGTCCGCACCTTATCTCTTTATCTTTATACTATAAGGCGTAATAATAATGCTTTTATACTTTAAGGCGACAATGCTTTTATTACTTATAATACTTTAAAAATCCCGCTTTTACTAGCTTTTTAAGGCTTTATAACTTATAATAAAGTATATAACTTTATTTAAAGATTTTTTTATAAGAATAAAGCCGTTATTATTAAGCGGTTAAGTTTAAAAAAGTAAGATATTAATAGTATTATACTTATAACTTAAGTTCTTTTTATATATAATTATAGTTTATAACGAGCTTTTATAAGCGTTAAGCTATATAAACCTTTTATATAAAAGCTTAATTGCTTTTTTTGCCTTATTATAATAGCTTTATATA
This sequence comes from Ophiocordyceps robertsii, assembly GCA_027405785.1. Taxonomy (NCBI): domain Eukaryota; kingdom Fungi; phylum Ascomycota; class Sordariomycetes; order Hypocreales; family Ophiocordycipitaceae; genus Ophiocordyceps; species Ophiocordyceps robertsii. The sequence goes on from JAPEBW010002305.1 coordinate 7,578, forward strand.
TTAAAGCCGCTAATAAAAACGAAGCTATTAATAAAGCTATTAACTAAAAGTAAGATTTTTATATTACTAAGAATTACTATAACTATAAGCCCTTGCTTAATCCCTTTATATTTAGTATTAACCGCTATTAAACCGCTATATAATAAGCTTTTAAGCGGAACCTTTTAAAATATAAAGCGCTTTTAGCTTAAGAGATATTAAGTATCTTATATAATACTAAGCTTAATATAGCTTTCTTCCGCTAAAAAGATATTTATAATAATTACTAAAAGATCCGTTTTAAAGCTCTTAGTAGTATAATAATAATATAAGCTTTTATAAGATATCTTTAAGTAAGTAATCTTTTATATTATATGAAATTTAACCTATTTAATAAAAATAAGATTTAAAGCGTACTTTAAACTTACTCTTAGTATATAAAGATATAAACACGTTTCCTTAAAGTTCTTAGCCTTTATAGTATATATAAGACTTATCCCTTTAAGGTTTTACTTTTTTAAGTTATTAAAGTTATTAACTAAAAAAGTCTTATAAACTTCGCTTTTAGCCTTATTAATATAAAGAAAGAAGGTTATAAGTAGCTTTACGAATTACTTAACGTTCTTTATATATAAATTAAAGCACTAAAGCCCTTTATTATAATTATAAATAAAGAAGCTGCTTTTAAAATCGCTATTTTTAGTCTTAATCCCCTTATATAGCAATAACCTTACGTTTTTTATATAAACGTTAATATTTAAGCTTAAATTTAGTTATAGTAAAAAGACTTAATAAGTCTTAATAGCTTTAATTACCTTATTAATAAGAATTTACTAAAATTAAAAGCTATTTTTATTTAAAAGGCTATTATTATTAAAGCTACCGCTACCGCTATTACTACTAACCTAAATATATTTAGTTTAAATAATAAAGAAGTTAAATTAAGCTATAAAGGTATACTCCTTACTTAAAAGCATATTATTACGGAATCTAAACGGCCACGCCCGGACTCCTTATTTTACTCTTAAAGAGCCTTACGGAACCCCGTAATAAGAACGCTTAAAGCACGCACTATAAAGGCTCGCCTAAGGAGATACGATAGATATTACCGGTTAAACCTTACTAAGGTTTCCGAAATATAACTATAAAGGCTAAAAAGCCTATTTAACTATAGTTTATAATGTTTTTAACTATAAAAGATACCGTAAAAACTACTAAGCGGATTTTACTAGCAGCTTTAAGAGATATCTAAGGATTTCCGCGGGATATCTTAATTATTATTTAACTTATTTTTAACTATAAAAGTACCTTAAAAGATATAAGATAGACTTTACTGCGATTTTAAAAGGATATTTAAGGATATTTAAAGGATTTCCCTAATTATAGTTTATAGTATTTTTTACTAGTTTTATATTAAGTTTATTAAGTAATTTTATAAGGATATTTTCGGTTTATTTATATACTAATAATAAATAATAGGATAGTATAGTTAAAAATCTTTAAAATTAGCTTAAAAGATTAAGTATATAGTAGCTAGCTATGCTTTAAAGAAAAGATAAGCTTTTTAATATTTTTAAACCCGTATATACGTTTATATACGGTAATTAGTCTGTTATACCGGCTTAACTAGCGGTAATTAGTCCGTAGTACCGGCTTAAACTAGCGGTAATTAGTCTATAGTACTAGCCTTAATTAGTAGTAGTTAGTCTGCCCCTTATCCCCTTATCTTTATACCGTAAGGCGTAGTATATATTATTTACTTTTAAATAGAAGTAGATTTTTATAAGATATAGCCTGTAGCTTAATAAAAGATTTAAGTTTTTAAGCTAATTATCTTAGCTTAAAGACTTAAATATTAAAGTTACTTACTAAGTAGTTAATCTTATTATTAAATAATATAGGCTTATACTCGCTATTATACTTTTATTAATATAAAAGCTATAACTATTAAAGCCTTATAGTAAGCAATTTATATAACAGCTTAAGTTACTTTATACTTATATAATCTTTTAATGTTTTTAAGTTAAGTTAATACTTAAAAAGCATAATATTCTCTTATAATAGTAGCTTAAAAAGCCTTTAGTAAAAACCCTTACTCTTTTTTATATATTCTTTTATTAATAACTATTTTTAAGACCTTAAAAAGCTATTACTTTAAATCCGCAATCTTAATATTATTATAACTATATACGGCCGGCTAAGAAATAATAAGCTACTTATACTAAAAACTTTAAAATATTAAAGTAAAGTAAGGCTAATATTACTAAGGGTATTATAAGTAGCCTTATAGCTACTTAACTTAAGCTAAGCTAGCTTAAAAAGGTTTAATAAAAGTATTTATTAGTAGCTTGTTTATAATAAGCTTAATAAACTTAGCTATAGCTTAAGGTCTCTTACGGCGTTAATATAATATTATAAAATCTAGGCGGCCACGCCTAGACTTCTTACTTAGCTTTTAAAAAGCCCTTATAAAACCTTATAGTAAAAACGCTTAAAGCACGCGCTATAAAGGCTCGCCTAAAAAACGCAATAAATATCGCTAAGCGGACCTTACTAAGGTTTTTAAGATATAACTATAAATACTTAAGGAGGCTATCCGACTATAGTTTATAATATCTTTAACTATAAAAAACACTATAAAAGCTATTAAACGGATTCCGCCGGTATTTTTAAAGGATCTCTAAGAAATTTTATAGGATATCTTAACTATAGTTCGGCCTATTTCTAATTAAGGAAACACCTTAAAAAGATATAAGATAGACTTTACCGCGATTTTTAAAGGATATCTAAGGATATTTAAAGGATTTCCTTAACTATAGTTTATAATATTTCTAATTAAGCTTATATTTAGTTTATAAAGCAATTTTATAAGGATATCTATAGTTTATTTATATACTTATAATATATAGCTAGATAGTATAGTTAAAGATCCTTAAAATTAGCTTAAAGAACTAAGTATAAAGTAGCTAAATATACTTTTAAGAAAAAATAAGCTTTTTACTATTTATAAACCCTTATATATATTTATTATATAATAATAAGTTTATTATACTAGCTTAACTAGTAGTAATTAGTTTATAGTACTAGCCCCGACTAGCGGTAATTAGTTTATAGTATTAGCTTAAATTAGTAGTAATTAGTTTGCGCTTTATCCCCTTATCCTTATACTATAAGGCGTAGTATATAACGATCGGCCGGCCGAGGAAATATAAGGGAAAAAGTATTAAAAGAAGAACGTAGTAAGGGTAGCGCGGCTATAGCTTTGTTAAGGCGGCTTATAAAGTTAAGGGCGGCTTTACTAGCTATAGCTTTATTAAAACGGCTTTGCTAGTTATAGCTTTATTAAAAGCGGCTTTATAAGAGGCTATTAAGTAGCCGCGCCCGCTTATATAGCTATAAGTATAAGGGCTAGAAGGCCTGGATTAATTAACAAGCCGCGTTATATATAAATCTCGCGAGAGCTTTTAAGGTACGTTTTTTAAGCAAATTAAGCTATAGCTAAGAGCGCTATATATAAGCTATGTATATAAGCTATATATATAAGCGCGGGCGGGCGTAAGCATTTAAAAGGTAAAAGTACTTATTAAGCATAAACATAATAAGTAAGTAAGGCGGGCTAGCGTTAATATATATTTTAAAAATAAGGCGTGTATATAAATAGCAATATACGTATATATAAATCGTAATACTTTTAACTTAAGCTTTTATAAGCTTTTTTTTATAAAGGTTAAGCTAAGTAGTTTTAATATAGCTAACCTTAAAAAGGTATTTTAATAAGTAACGTTTTTTAAGCTTTTTAACGTTTTAGTTAAAAGTCTTTTTATTTAGTAAGTATATAATTAAATTTTAATAGTTAAAAAATATTTTTTAATCTTTAATACTATTATTCTCTTTTTTTAATTACTGTTAAATAAAGCTTAGCTAGTTATAATAAAAAGTTACCTTATTAAAATACTAAATATATAAAAGCGAGATTATAGCGAAATATTAATTAGCTATAATATTAATATAAATAAAGTAGTAATTTATAAAAATAATAAATAGGAGAATAATAATAAACAACTTATAGATTTATAAAAGCTATGTTAAAACCTAAGTAAAGTCTTTTTTATTTTTACTACTTAGAAATATAAAGCTAATATAAAACAAGTGCTTATAAGTATTAATACTAATAATATTAAAAAATAGTATCTTATATTTATTAGTCTTATATATATAATTTAATAAGAGTATATTAAGATACTTTTTTAAGTAAATTAATAACTTTAAATATGTAAAAAATACTATTATAACTTAGTTTTCTTAATTAATTTATACTTAGTATAAGAATTCTTTTTTTTAAAAGTAATAAATAAAGGTATATATAAAGCTTTAACATTTATAAAACATTTCTTAAAGGTTAATAATATAATTATTAAGATCTTACTAAGTAGTATAAAAACTAATTTTAATAGATATATATCTTAATATTTTTTAGTTTTATTTAAGAATTTAAAAAAGTACAGATTATTACTATATTAATATTAAATAGTTTATAAAGCGTAAAATTAGTAGTTTTATATTAACTTAGCGTATAGTTATTAATTATAAAATAAGCATCTTATGAATATTTTTATGCTTATTTAACTTTATTAAAGCTTTACTTTATAAAAATTAAAAATTAATAGTTAATATACTATATAATAATATATTGTTAATATAGTTATTAAGGGTTTAAAGAAGCTTATATATAATTATAAGTAAATATAATAATTATTTATTTAGTTTTTCTTTTATATAACTAAAAGGTTATAAAACCATAGCTTTATAGCGCTATTTAAGCGTTAATTACCTTAAGTAAGGACTTTTAAGAAAAATATTAAGCTTTTAAAAGAAAGTAATTAACTAAAAATATATTAAGCTATTAAGCTAATACTATCTTATTATAGTATTAAACGATTAGTATAATAATTAGTATAAAAGTTAAAAAGTTTAAAAAAGATATTACTATAGTTTTTAATAATTAGTATAATAATAAAAAACCTAAATTAAGTCTTTAATATAAACTTAATAATAATAAGTATAATAATAAGTATAATAAGTATAGCCTAGCTATAAGTATAATAATAAATATACTACTTAATAATTTAATTTTATAAGTACGTATAAAAAAGTACTTATAGAATTTTAAAGATATAAGTACTTATATTATAATAAAGTATATAGCTTAGCTAACCCTCCCCCCTTTTCCTTTATCTAACTATAAACTTACTTTAATACTATAATTAGTATAGCTTTTATAAAAAGTTAGTATAGCTTTTATAAAAAGTTAGCATAGCTTTTCTTAGTTATTTATAAAAAAGCTTAATATCTTAAAGTATTTATCTTATATATCGCGCTTACCTCGCGCGGGGGATAAACCCTTATAGTAAAGCCCCTCTTTAAAGGGGACCCCTCTCTTACTAGCTTAAGCGCTTAAGTACGCTTTTTTATAGTTTTAGCTCTTTAAAAAATTCTTACGATTTACTACCTATAAAGAAGTAGTATAAAGCGATATTATAAAGTGTGTTTTATATCTTTATACCTTAGTCGGGCGAGGTTTATTATACCTTTATACCTAAGCCGACCCTCTAAAAAAGCT
>JAPEBW010002306.1:0-13176 GCA_027405785.1 Ophiocordyceps robertsii
CTTTAAGAAAAGTTAAGGATTTTAATTAATAAAACCCTTAAGAGGAAGTGTTAGCTTCTTTAAGCTAGGATTTCTTTACTATCTTAGATAGTAAAAGTAAAAGGAAATCTAAATAAGATTTTTCTTTAGAAAAGATCTATAAAGATAAAGGATTAAGATTTTCTTTAAAGAACTCTTAAGGTTACTCTCTTTAAAGTAAGATTTCTTTAATTATTTAGATAGTTTCTTAAAAGTTATGAAGAACATATAAGAAAAGGACGTTTATCTTTCTAGGTTTAAAAAGACCTTAAAGAGGGGAATATAAAACGGAAACCCTATTCCGTTAGTAATCCTAAGTACTAAGAAGTACTAATATCTAGTAAAGTAAATACCGCTAAATATAAAGGAGTAATTAGTAAAGTAGATACCGCTAGTTATAAGTTATAACTATTAAAGTAGATACCGGTAGTTATAAGGAGAGATAATATAGCCTAACGGTTAAAGACGGCTAATATTAGCTATAAGCGGTATAGGCTAAACGCGCTTATATTCGGCTTAGGCTAGCTTCGGCTAGTAATAAGATTTATATCGACCTATATCTTATATAAAGTTAAGGCGGGAGGCCTTCCTCTTATATAATCGACTAATACCTTATATAGAGTTAAGGCGGGAGGCCTTACTTTAAAAGAGAATAAAATCTTATAGAAGGTTTTAAGATAAGGATATTTAGTCTTATAAGCTAGTCGTAAGTAATAAAGCGTATATTACTTATAACTAGTAATAAAGATAGCGTAAGCTATTTTTATTAGCTTAAGAAGTGGTTTAGTAACCCTATAAGCTATATAAGGTGTAAGTTATAGCTTAATATATAAAAGTATGTAAAAGCATGTAAAAGCATATAAAAGGGGAGCCTTTTAGTAGCCTTAAAAAAGTATAAAAGGAGGTTTTCGCTCTTTTTTCTCTCGACTCCTTTCCTTTCCTTTTTTCTATTTCTTTAGCTAGTTTTAACCCGAGAAATCCGTATAATAAGATACCCTTACCTTAGTCGGTTTAATAGTCTGCACTAAGTCTTCTTTATCCCTTTTAGTAAGTAAATTTAAATTAGATAAACTATACGAAGCTACTTAGCGTATAAGAAACGCTAAGAGTTCTATAATATAAGGCTATATAATATAAGCTTTATAATAATTTAATTTTTTTAAAAGTTCTTTTAAAACCTAAACACTTTATAGCGTTAGACTTTATTATAAAATTACTAAAGTCTATAGATCTTATAACTAGTATAAAATACGATTCTATTTTAGTTATAGTTAATCGTCTTATAAAGTATAGCTATTTTATTTTAACGTATAAAGCTATAGATATAAAAAAGTTATCTTATACTTTTATAAGATATATTATAGCTAATCGAGGACTTTTAAGTTTAATTATTTTAAATAAGGGTTAGAAATTTATTTCGAATTTCTATTAAGGTTTAATATAAGCCTTAAGTATAAAGCATAAATTATTTACTACTTTTTACCTTATTATAAATAGAATAATAAAACTATTAAATTAAACGCTTAAGCAATATTTTAAAAGCAATATAAACTATTAGTAAGATAATAAGCTTTTTTAATTGCTTATAGTATAGTTAGCGTATAATACTTCTTATTCTAAGCCTTTTAAGAATACTTTAGTATTTGCGAATTATAGCTTTATACTTAAAGCTTATAGGTTTTCTTTACTTAAAGAAGTTATAGCCGAAAAAGCTATATTAAGCTTTAGGTAGTTAATTAGCTTATACGGATTTAGAAAATTAGAATTAAAATATATTATTAAGAACATATTTTATTATTATAATAAGAGATAGTCTTTTAAACCTTCTTTATTTAAAGGCGATAAAGTATATCTCTTAATAAGGAATCTTAAGACTAATAGACTTAATAAGTCTTTAAATTATAAGAAGATAAGACCTTTTAAAGTTATAAAGAAGATAGAAAATGTTTATTATAAGTTAAAACTTTTAACTAGTTTACTTTTATACCTTACTTTTTCTATATCTTTACTATAGCTAACTTTATAAGAAGCTAAAGTAGTAAGAAAGCTAGACTTAAAAAGAGTCGAAGAAAGCGAATATATAGTAAAGACTATACTTAATAAGAAGATAGAAAATTAAAAATACTTTTATTTAGTAAAGTAAAAGGACTATCTTAGTTTAGATAATACTTAAGAACCTATAAAGCACTTAAGAAATGCTTTAAGAAACGTTAAAAATTTAAATTAATAAAACACTTAAAAGAAAGTATTAGCTTCCTTAAGCTAGGATTTCTTTACTATCTTTAATAATAAAAGTAAAAGGAAATTTAAATAAGATTTTTCATTAAAAAAGATCTATAAAGATAAAAGATTAGGATTTTATATAAAGAATTCTTAAGGTTACTCTCTTTAAAGTGAGATTTCTTAAATTATTTAGTTAACACCTTAAGGTTATATAAGATAACTAATAGGAAAAGAACGTTTCTCTTTTAAGGTTTAAAAATACTTTAAAGAAGAGAATATATAATAAAAACCTTATTCCGTTAGTAATCCTTAGTACTAAAAGTACTAAACTTTAGTAAAGTAGATACTGCTAAATATAAAGGAGTAATTAGTAAAGTAAATACCGCTAGTTATAAGTTATAACTATTAAAGTAAATACTAGTAGTTATAAAGAGAAATGATATAGCTTAATAGTTAAAGACGGCTAGTATTAGCTATAAGCAGTATAGGCTAAATATACTAATATTCGGCTTAAGCTAGCTTCAGCTAGTAATAGGATTAGTATTAAATAAATCGATTAATACCTTATATAATCGACTAAAACCTTGCATAAAGCTAAGGCAGGAGGCTTCTTTTTAAAAGAGGATAAAATCTTATAAAAGGTTTTAAGATAAGGATATTAAGTCTTATAGACTAGTTATAAGTAATAAAGCGTATATTACTTATTACTAGTAATAAAGATAGTATAAACTATTTTTATTAGCTTAAGAAGTAGTTTAGTAACTTTATAAGTTATACGAGAGATAAGTTATAGATTAGTATATAAAAGCATATAAAAGTATATAAAAGGAAAGTCTTTTAATAGCCTTAAAAAGGTATAAAAGGGGGTCCTTCCTCCTCCTTCCCTTAACTCCTTTCCTCTCTTTCTTTTTTCTTCTTTAGCTAGTTTTAACCTAAGAAATCCGTATAATAAAATACCTTAACTTTATTTAGTTTAGTAATTAGCACTAAGTCTTTTTCTCTCTTGCCGGCTAGTAAATTTAAATTAAATAAATTATATAGATCTACTTATTATATAAAAAACAATAAGGCTTCCGTAATACGGAGGATATATAGTAAGTAAAAATTATTATATAGCCTAGTAATAAGGATAATATTTTTAAACTCCTATTTTGTTAATTATAAGGGCTACTATACTTTATAAAAAACGATAAACGCTAAAGACTATATATCCTTAAGGCTTTTACTAAGGAAATTATTAAAAACGCTTACGTTAAATATTTTTATACTAGCCGTACTTATATATAGTAAGATCTATTTAAGAGCTTTTTAATTATATAGCTTAGTAAATATTTAAATAAAGTCGTAGATAGCTATAACGCTTGTTATTATAACTAAACTAATTAAAGTAAAACGCTAAGGTAGCTTATTTTAATTTAAAGCCCGGTAGTTTTATACTATATAATAGCAATAAACTTTATTAATAAGCTCTTAGTTATCTAAGCCGAATAATCCTTATAAAAAGACCTTATTAAGAACGCTTTTAATGCTTCACTAACTATAACTAATAAATTCTAAAAGATAAATCTTCTTATCTTAAGTAATAACTAGTTTATAGTAGAAAAATAAGAATAAGCGTTATATACTAAGCTACTTTATACTAATTAAGGGATTCCGAAAAAGATAATCTTAAACTAAGATATAAAGTTTACTTTAGCGTTTTAGTAAACTTTATAATAAGCCTTTAAATTAAAGCTTTTTATATTTACTGCTAAGCACTTAAAAACTAATAACTTATTAAAAAGGCAAAACTAAACTATAAATTTTATACTATAAAATGTTACCGCTAATTCCTTAAACGTACGCTAGACTAATATACTAATAGCCTTTTAGTTTAGCTTTAATAATTCCTTCTCCTTAATAATTTATATAGCTTTAAGCGAGCTTATTATAAAGATAAAAATAAAGAATAAGCTTTAGTTTTTTAGTAACTACTTATATCTATAAAACTAAAAGGTCTTATAAAAAGAAGCTAAGTTAGCAATTACTTATTTTTAAGCTGTTATAAAGGATAAATATAATAAAAAACACCGCCTACTAAAATTTAAGCTTAGTAATTAAGTTAAGCTATAGCTTATTAAAGGTTATTATATTACGGATAGTAAACCGGCAAAGCTTTAAAAGAGATATACTAAGCTATTAAAAGTTACTACTAAAGTAAGATAGCTTATATACCGGCTAAATATAAAGGGGTCCCTTAATATCTATTTAGTCGTTTTAGTAGTATAATTACGGTTAGTAAATAAGCTAGCTATATACTTAAAGCTAGTTTAAAACGAAAAGACGCCTTACTTAAATAAATAAAAAGTTAAACAAATCTTATAAAGTCGTATAATAATAAAAAGCAGTAAAAAGCTATAAAAAGAGTTTTTTATAGTATAAAAAAGCTAGCTAAGTAGCTATATCTTATAAGTAAATAAAAAAGTAGTCTTTTTACTAAAAATTATAAAGGTCTTTAAAAAAGTATAAAAAGAGTTAGTTACTTAAGCAGTTTAAATAAAAGTATAATAAGCGGCTTTTAGGACTTAATATAAAACTCTTTAACTAAAAGAATTAAGCGGTTAAGCTTAAGTATAAGACTTAAAAGCTATTATATATTATAAGAAACTATAACTTACTGCGCTTAAAGTAATTAATTATTTTAATAATAATACGCCGCTATTTACCTTAAGTTATAAGGCCTTTTTAGCATTATAGTATACTTATTTAAAATTCTCTCCACCGCTTAAACTTTTTTCCTTTTTTTCCTCTTTTTATAACTATATTTTCTTTAGCTACTAGCTTAAGCTTACCGCACCTTACTTACTTCTATACGTATAACCTTTTTTACCTTAAGTTTATAATTCTTATACTTTTATTTTAAGTTATTTTATCGTTTAATGTTTTTTATAGCTAAAACTAGCTATTTTATAGCTACTTTTTTAGCCCGCTTTTATATAAGCCTCAACGCCTTTAATATAAAGGATATAAGCGGGCGCTTAAGCTATATAGAAATAAGATAGCTATACTTTATAGCTTTTAGTCTTTAAGCAAAATCTAAAACCTTTAAGTTTAAGCTTTTATATAAACTTACGCCGCCTTTTATAACTATACTTAAGCTAATAAGCTTAACTTAGATTATTGCACTATAAGGGACGACTTATTTTATATTTTTTAAACCCTTAACTTTAATAACTTACCTTTTAGCCTTATGCCGCTACGTAGTTTAAACAGCCGCTTTTATAATAACTTAGTTATATTTCTTACTTAGATTTTATAGCTTAAGAGCCCTCGCTGCTTATATATTTTTCTAAAGCATAGCTAGAAACCTTTATTAGCAGAATAACTAGCTAAAACTTAATGCTTTTAAGCTAGTTAACCTTATTATAGTCTTAAGATTAATAGTAGCTACTATAGCTAGTAAAAGCCTGCTTTAACTAAACGATTAAAATAATATCTAAACTATCTTTAACTATATATTTAAAGCTTAGCTTAACTAGTTTATAGCTAGGTTTATAATAACGTCTTAAGCTATTATAGTAAAAACTCCGTTTTATTTTATATATAGGCTAGCCTATATAATAAAATCCCCCTTTTAGCTTATAGCCTTTATAAGCCTAAAAACCCCTTTTAATCTTACTTAGTATATGCTTTTCCTTTAAGCCGTTATACTTAGCTTAGCTATATAAAAGCGTATAAGCGCCTTATTATAGTTTATCCGCTGCCCTTTTTTAACTAAAGTAAATAGCAATAATTAAGCTTATAATATATTCCGCTACTAAATTTTATAAAAGCTACTAATAGTAATTAATATAATCCTTAACAAGCCCGGCGTTATAAGACTATATTTTAGTAATAAGATTATAATAATTAAAAGTTTTTACTTAGCTATAAACTACGCTAAGTTTACCTTATAAGCTTATAAGAAATTTAAATAGAACTTAACTTTATTTTAAGTAATAAAGTTCTTAAGGTTTAATATTTACTTTATTAACTATACTAACTACGTAATTTATATTCTTGCTTTTAAGGCTTTTTCTATAAAAAGGGTTTTTAAGACTATTAAATATATTTAAAACTATAAAAGTAAGGAATTAAGTATTAAGGCTATTAAAAACCTTATTACCCGCTTTTAAGCGGGAATATAAACGTTTAATACCTTAGTATTAACTATTTTTATAATAATTAGTAAAATAAGTTAGCTTTACTTTAATACTTTCTTAATAGCTAAACGCCCGTTAATATAAAAAGATCGTCTCGCGATACTATTAATTTAATAGTAAAGATAGTAAATAGTACGATAAGTTATAATATTACTTAGCTACTTACTTTATTATAAGACTAAAGCTTATAAAAAGGAGAGTCTCTTAGCTTTAGTCGCAGGGGCTTATTAACTACTTATTAAGTCAGGACTAAAAGTAAGGCTTCTTACTTAATATATTCCCCGCACTTAGTTAGCTTATGCTATTAGTATAATTCTTATAATTATCCCCTTTTTATAATAAACGCCCTTAGCTATTTATTTAAGAGTATATTAAATATACTATTTATAAAGGATTTAGTAATATAAAGTTATACTTATATCCTTAGTTAGTATTATTATAGAGGTATATATAATTAAAATATAGTAATATATACGCTTAGTAATCGTATATTATTAAATATAGTATTAGATACGCAGGGTTATATATAAGGTTATAATAATATTAATTGCTTTTTAGCAATTATAAGTATTATACTTATATATTAATAGCAATATACTAATTAAAAGTTTATTATACTTATTCTTATACTTTTTATTTTTCTTCCCCTTTTTAACTTTTTTATAATTATTTACTATTAAGTTTTCTATACCTTTTCGCTCCTTATATAATATATATTTTATACCTCTTTATTATCGCTAATATACTTTATCCTCTAAAGCCGCGCTCGATTAATAAGCGCGCCGATTTCCTATATCGAATATAGTATTAACTCTTAAGGGGTTCGCCCTTAAAGCGTTATAGTCGCGACTAAGGTTCTCCTTAAGTCCTTAACTCTCCTTTAGCTAAAAGGGCCGGTATTAATACTAAGAAAAGTTAGGCTAAGGAGACGCTTAGCTCGCCGTTACCTTATAATAAAGGAGCACCTCTTAAAGAGGTACTTATACTTAACCCTACGCCTATTCTTAAGGATATAGCTATTAATATGCTTACTAATAATTAATAAATATAAAGTAAGTTTTCTATTCTTAGTACTAATAGTGCTAATAATAATACTATTCCCTTAATATAATAGTAGTAGTAAGACCGATTAAGCCTTAAGATATTAGTAATACTTAGCTACGATGCTTTGCTTATTACGCCTCCCTTTAAGGAAGAGTAGCTTAATATAATATATAGTAGCGATAGCGATAGCGATAATAATACTTAAATTAATATAAGCAATAGTAAGGCTAACGTCTTTATTATTTTATAAGTAAAATATATATAGTTTAAAGCTAAAGCTTATACTATCCGTGCTAGCGCTATAATACCCGCTAAACTTTAATATATATATTATTTCCGTACCGCTATTATAGCTTATAAAGTATTTAAGCTAAAGCTTATTAAGGTTATAAAGATTAAGTATATTTTCTTTAGCGTTACTTTTATAAGGTAAAAGTAATGCTATTAGCATATAGCTACTTATAATTAAGTATATTATTAATTAAATATAACTATTAATTAAATTCGTTATCGCTATTTATTAGTTAATCGTTATATAAGTAGTAATACTTATAGTCGGCGACTATACTAATATAGTTACTATGCTTAATTATATTTAAGAGCTTAATATACTTAACGTTAATAATACTAACTTTAAGGACGATAATAGTAATAATAACGCCTTTATATTTAGCGAGGAGGCTCGCCGCTATCTCGCTATAACGGCTTAATATCTTTATAAAGCGTTTAATGTTATTAAGATAACTTATTAAAAGGAGAACGGCATTATAGGTATTAAGAAGGATATAATAGTAATTAATATATAATTAATATACTAGTAATTAGCTAATACATTTTAAGCTTTATTATAGCGATTATTATACGCTTATTAATAAGCGGCGCGAGCTGCTTACTTAGTTAACCCCGGCGCCGCCCTTTAGTATTAACGTAGCTAGTTTAGAGTACTATACTTAAGAAGTATAATTAAAACTCCGGCTACTTATAGGCAATATAGGCTATATATCCTAGCGATACGCCTTACTTATTATAAAGGCGGAGGTAAGTGCTATATAAATTAAGATATAGCTAATAAAAAAAAAGGGATATTAACATTTCTTTCCTTAACTAATATAAATAAGGGGACTATTTAATAAGTTCGCGCGATGCTAGTAAAGCGTTAATATAAGTAAAGAACGGTTTAAGTTTCTCTTTTTTTTTTATCTTTTTTTTATTTCTCTTTTATTAATAATATAAGGTAGTAATAGCTTAGCTTATAGTTTCTTTCTTTTATTATTATTATTTTAAAGAGGACTTAGCTTAGCTTTATATTTTCTTTTAGTTATTTACTCTCGCTTACTTTTCTTCCCCGTTTTATATTTTATTTATTTATAAATAGTTACTTTAACTAAGGATATAGTTAATTAGTAGCAAATTAGTACTAAGTCGGTAAGGAATTATAACTTAATAAGTAAGTTATCTTTACGCCTTTAGTATCTTAGCCTTTACTTAGTTTTACGTTTCTTCTTTTTCTTAGTAAGGTTAATAAAGTATTCGCTAATAAGTGCTTAGCTATTCGCTATATTCTTAGTGCTACGCCTTACGGCATAAGGATAAGGGGATAAGGCGCGGACTAATTACCGCTAGTTAAGGCCGGTACTACGGACTAATTACCGCCGGTTAAGGCCGGTACTATAAACTAATTACCGCTAGTTAGGCCGGTATAACGGACTAATTACCGCACGTAAACGTATATAAAGGTTTCGAAATAGTAAAAAGCTTATCTATTCTTAAAGGTATAGCTAGCTACTTTATACTTAGTTCTTTAAGCTAATTTTAAGGATTTTTAACTATACTATCTATAGTATATAGATAAGCTATAGATATCCTCGTAGAATCGCTTAATAAACTAAGTATAAGCCCGGTTAGAAATACTATAAACTATAGTTAAGGAAATCCTTTAAATATCCTTAGATATCCCTTAAAAATCGCGGTAAGGTTTATCCTATATCTTTTTAGGTGCTTTTATAGTTAAAAACGGGTTAAACTATAGTTAAGATATCCCGCGGAAATCCTTAAAAATCCCTTAAAGATATTAGCGGAATCCGCTTAGTAGTTTTTACGGTATCTCTTATAGTTAAAGATATTATAAACTATAGTTAAGTAAGCTCTTAACCCTTTATAGTTATATCTTAAAAACTTTAGTAAGGTTTAATTAATAATATTCGTCGTATCTCCTTAAGCGAGCCTTTATAGTACGTGCTTTAAGTATTTTTATTATAGGGTTTCGTAAGGCTCTTTAAGAATAAAGTAAGGAGTTTAAGCGTAGCCGTTTAAATTTTATAATAACTTCTTTAAGTAAAAAAGAAAAGCTAATATCCTTATTAGTTTAAAGTAAGAATAAAGTAAAGGGGGCGCTAAGTAATAGCTTTATAGTAGCGTCTTCGCGCTATATTAATAGTATGCTATCCTTATCCTTTTAATAGTTTTTTCGGCTTACTTAGCTAATAATAGCTAAGTAGCTTAAGATAATTAATAAGGGGCTCTTATTATAAATCCTTGCCTTTTATTTAGTCGTATATCTTTATCTTTATTAAGGCGATTAGCGCGTTTAGCTATAACTTATAGTAAATATTTCTAACTCTCCTTTAAGGTATACGTTTAAGCACTTATTAAGTAGTAAGGAGTCTCCGCACTAAGGAATACTTAAATTCCTTAGCGGGATATATTATAAGAGATTAGCTTTATTTAGGCCTTATCTTATATTATTATTCTACTTACCCTTTTATACTATTTTTTAATCCTCCGCTAAAATTCTTATACTACTTACTAGCCTTATAAGCTCCTTATAAGTAAGATATTATATCTTACTTACTACTACTATTATAGTTATCTCCCGCTCTTTATTGCTAGGCTTTTTAACTTATTATCCTTTTTATACGGCGCTACTACTTACGCCTTTTTGCTAACTAACGCGCGTTTAGCTACTAAGAAGGTATTAAGGTAAGGGTAAGCTATCTTATTAATATTAATAAGTATAGTTAGCACTAAGGTATAAAATATCTATATTCCCGCTTAAAAGCGGGGAATAAGGTCCTTAATAGCCTTAATGCTTAACTCCTTGCTATTAAAGTTTTAAATATGCTTAATAGTCTCGAAGAACCTCTTTACGGAAAGGGCCTTAAGGGTAAGAATATAGAGCGCGTAGTTAGTGCGGTTAATAAGGCGGATATCGAACCTTAAGAATTTTATTGCTTAAGTTAAAGTTAAGTCGCGTTTAGACTCTTCGCGGGCTTATAAGGAAAGCTTAGCGTAGTTTATAGCTAGGCGGAAACTCTTAATTATTATAATCTTATCGCTAAAGTATAGGCCCGCGAAGCCGGGCTTATTAAAAATCGTGTTAGTTACTATTAGTAGCTCTTATAAAATCGGGCGGCGGAATATATTGCAAGGCTAGTTATCGCTATCTCCTCCAGTTAAGGAGGGATAGTAAATAGACTATAATAAGGCGCTCGTACGCCTTTATATAGTCGGGCTAAGTATAGCGGCGGGCGGAAAAAGCGTTTAAGGCCTATAGCGGCTATAAGCTAAGAAGGGGATTTTATAGTATAAGCTAAACCGCGTACGAAGCGAGATAAGGTTTTACTTATAATAGCTTAAGACGCCGCTATAAACCTAGCTATAAACTAGTTAAGCTAAGCCTTAAATATATAGTTAAGGATAGCGCGGATATTATTTTAGTCGTTTAGCTAAAGCGGGTTCTTATTAGCTATAGCGGCTATTATAAATCTTAAGACTATAGCGAGGTTAGCTAACTTAAAAGCATTAAGTATTAGCTAGTTATTTTGCTAATAAAGATTTCTAGCTATACCTTAAAAAATATATAGGCGGTAGGGGCTTTTAAATAGTAAGAGCTAAGTAAGAGGTATAGCTAAGTTACTATAAAACCGGCCGTTTAGACTATACTACGATATAAAGCTAGGAGGCGAGTTATTTAAGTTAAGTATTTAAAGAGGGTAGTATAAGCCGTCTTTTATAATACTATAGTTTAAGTTAAATCCGTTAGCTTAAGCGCGGCTGCGGAAGGCGGCGTAGGTTTATATAAAAGCTTAAACTTAAAGGTTTTAACTCTTGCTAAAGGACTTAAGGCTATAAAGGATAGCCGCCTCGTTTTTATAAAGCTTAAGCGCTTACCTATATCCTTTATATTAAAGGCGTAAGGGCTTATAAGAAAGCGGGCTAAAGAAGTAGTTATAAAATAGCTAATCTTAGCTATAAGAGACGTTAAATAATAAAAGGACTTAAAATAGGAGTATAAAGATCGTAGGCTTAAAGTAAGGAAGGTTATATATATAGGAGTAAGCGAGGTGCGGCGGGCTATAGCCGGCGGTAAAGGGAAATATAGTTATAAAAAGAAAGAAAGAAAGGAGAAAAGGTAAGCGGCGGAGAGAATTTAAATAAGTATGCTATAAGGCTAAAAAGGCCTTATTACTTAAAATAAACGGCGGTATATTATTATTAAAATAACTAATTACTTTAAGTATAGTAAGTTATAGTTTCTTATAACTTATAGTAGCTTTTAGGTCTTTTACTTAGGCTTAACCGCTTAATTTTCTTAGTTAAAGAGTTTTATATAAAGTTATAAAGGCCGCGCGTTATACTTTTATTTAAACTACTTAAATAGCTAACTCCTTTTATGCTTTTTTAAAGGCTTTTACGATCTTTAGTAAGAAAACCGCTTTTTCGTTTACTTATAAGTTATAGTTACTTAGCTAGCCTTTTTAAGCTATAAGGAACTTCTTCCTTAGCTTTCCGCTACTTTTTTTTATTATACGGCTTTATAAGATTCGTTTTACTTCTTACTTATTTAAGTAAGGTATCCTTTTATTTTAAACTAGTTTTAAGCGTATAGCTAGCTCGTTTACTAAGCATAGTTATACTATTAAAATAACTAAATAGATATTAAGGGACCTTTTTATATTTAGTCGGTATATAAGCTATCTTACTTTAGCAGTAACTTTAAACGGCCTAGTATATCTTTCTTAAAGCTTCGCTAGTTTACCGTCCGCAATATAATAGCCTTTACTAAGCTATAGCTAGACTTAATCGCCGGGCTTAAATTTTAAAGGGCGGTATTTCTTATTATATTTATCTATTATAGCGGCTTAAGTATAGGCAATAGCTAACTTAGCTTTTTCTTATAAGACTTCTTAGTTTTATAAGTATAAGTAGTTATTAAGGAACTAAAGGCCGTTATCTATTTTTATCCTTATAATAAGCTTACTAAAGGCCGCGTAAATTACTTAGGAGAAGGAATTATTAAAGCTAAACTAAAAGGCGATTAGCGTATTAATCTAGCGTAAGTTTAGGAAATTAGCGGTAAAGAATTATAGCGCGATTTTTATAGTTTAGTTTTGCCTTTTTAATAAGCCGTTAGTTTAAAAGTACTAAGCGGTAAATATAAAAAGCTTCGATCCGAAGGCTTACTATAAAGTCTACTAAAATATTAAAGTAAACTTTACGTCTTAGTTAAAGATTATCCCCTTTAAAATTCCTTAGTTAGCGCAGAGTAGTTCGGTATATAATGCTTATACTTAGTCTTTTGCTATAAACTAGTTATTACTTAAGATAAGGAGATATATTTTTAAGAATTTATTAGTTATAGTTAGTAAGGTATTAAAAAAGTTCTTTATAAGATCTTTTTATAAGGATTATTTAGCTTAAACTACTAAAA
>JAPEBW010002307.1:0-13174 GCA_027405785.1 Ophiocordyceps robertsii
ACCTAGCATTTAACTACTACGTCGTGGTAAAATAACTAATATTCTTATAATCTATATAAACCTTAAGTTTATATTTATTTCTTAAAATATAATGCCGAAATTCTTTAAAAGCGTATATAATAACTAAGAATTCTTTATCGTAAATAGAATAATAAATCTCTATACCTACTAGCTTCTTTAAGTAAAAAGCTATTAGTTTAAGAATATTATTCTTATCGCGCTAGCTTAGCTACGAGCTTAATATAAAATTAAAAGCATCCGTTTTTAATTTTAATAGCTTCTTTATATTATAGGTATTTAATATAGGTTCTTTAATAAGTAATCCTTTAATCTTTCTAAAAGCTTTATCTACTTTTAAGTTTTACTTAAAAGGGTCTATTTTAGCTTTCTTTAATACTAAGAGGATCGGTATAATTATCTTAAAAAAGTCTAATATAAACTTCCTATAATAATTTATATATCCTATAAAGCTTTAAATTTCCTTAGTATTTATAGGAATTAGCTAATCTTTAATTATAGAAATCTTTTATAGGTCTATCCTTATATAAAAAGGAGTAATTATATGCCTTAAGAATTCTACTTCTTATATATAAAAACTGCATTTCTCCGGTAAAATATATAAGCTAGCTTTTCTTAACGCTTTTAGCACTATATCGACTTCTTTATAGTATTGCTTTAGTGTGTCTAAGTAAATAATATTATTATCTAAATAGGCCGTATAGAAACGGTTTAAATAAGGATTTAATATACTATTAATCCTTTTCTAAAAGGTTGCCGGTATATTAGTTAATCTTAAAGATATAACTTAAAATTCGTAAAGTCCGTATCGCGTTCCGAAGGCTATTTTAAATTCGTCTCCTTTTTTAATACGTATTTAGCTATAAGCAGATTTAAGGTTAACCTTAGTATACTACTACTTATTAGCTAATCTATCTCTTATCTCGCTTATAAAAAGTAATAAAGTCCGGTCCTTTATCGTATTATTATTTATCTCTTTAAAATCGATATAAAGTTAAGTTCTTTCTTTATCTTTACTATTCTTTAAAGTAAATAGTATAAGAGCTTTATATTTTAATTTAAACTTTTTAATATAACTTTTTTATAGGTTTTTATCTATATATTCTTTTAATAACTTTAAATACTTCTTATTTAAGTTATATATCTTATAAAATCTAGGCTTAAAGCCTTCTTTTAACTTAATTTCGTAATCTTAACTACCGCGTAGTAAGAATCTATCTTTAAGTAGCGGCGTAAATATATTAAAATATCTTTTTAGCATATTTCTAAGTATTTTTAGATAACGATCCTCGGGGTATTTTAAGTTAATAGTACCTTCCGAACGTCTTATATACTATATTCGCTCTTTAAGGTGCTTTAAATTAATAGTACCTTCTAAATACTATAAGCTAATCTTATATATCTTATTCTTAATCTTTCTCCTATTCCGTTTCTTCTTAATCCTATTTTTTTACTTAAGGTATTGCTGCTTAATATCCTTTAAAGTATTCGATAGATTTTCTTTTAATAAATTATAAGTAGCTTTATCATTATCTTTAAGGCTTTTAGTTTCTTTACTAAGGTTTAGCATTATTTTCGCTTATATTATACTAATCGTAGTTATATTATCTTTAGTCGTACTAGTTATCTTATCGTCTTTCGTTATAATATCTATTATTGCGATATTTATATTTATATAAGAAGCTTTATTGTCCTTATCGTTGCTATTCCTTATATAGTTATTATCGGGTATTGCTATATTTAAATTATTTAAGGGTTTCGTTTTAAGGTCGTCTTTTATTAAACTATAAAGTAGGATATCTAAGGTATTATCTTTAAGCCTTAAAAGGCCTTTATCTTAATCTATTATAGGATTATATTTCTATAAAAAAGGTAGTCTTAATATAATATTATAGCTAATAGCTAAGACGTCGAAGGAATCTTTAAAGTTATAAATCTTAATCGTATATTTAAGAGGATTAGTTTTTAGTATAATCTTACTATTATTATACTTAAAGGGTAATCCTTTTACTAAAAAAAGTATATAAGGCTTATCTTTTCTTCTATAACGTAATTTTAGACGATTTACTGTTATAAGGGAAATATAGCTACTTATCGCACTATAATCTACTAATATATTAAGGCGATATTCTCTTAATTTTAATATAAAGGGTATTTTTATACTTTAAGAATTATTATTTAACGTAAGTAAGTTCTATTTACTAAGAAATAGCCTTATTATTCCTAAGCTCGTTAGGTTTTTGCCTCGTTTACCGACTTCTTAGTAAATCTTAATTCCTTTTACGGAATTAGTTTATTTAAGTAACTAAGCAATTTATAAGCTTTAAAAACTAGATTTCTACTAGCTTTATAGTTCTTAACTGCTTTACTAATAATATTAATACCTTTAGTACGATTAATTTCTCTTTATTATTTTTAGTAGTTAATCTTTTCTTACTTAGCTTTTAGCTAATTTTTAAGTATATTTTTTAAGAATCTCTTTACTTATAGAAGTATTTCTAAATTATAATTCTTATTACAAAGATTATAATTAATCTCGAAATACTTACTATATTATCTAGACGTATTTTTAATAACTAGGTTAAGGAACTTTATATCTTCTTTAAGCTTATTAGCTAGCTTATTATTCTTTTTCTTAAGATCGTCTTTATCTTTAATTAAATTAGTAATATATATAAAAAGAGATACGTAATCTTCTTTTAGCTTAATTATCTTATTCGTTAAAGCTAAGTTACTATCTTTAAGGTTTTCGATAGTCGTTTCGTTATACTACTTAAAAAGTAAAAGTTATTCGATTTTAATCCGGTTATTAGTATTTTCTTATAAAGGTTCCTCTTTATTAGCTTTAATATCCTCCTTAAGGTTTTCTATAAAAACCTTAGTATTAGTAGTAAGTTCCTTAGTTATTATAGCGGGTTTATTATAAGTTTAGATTTACGCTAAAGACTTAAAATATATATTAAAAGTTTAAGATATCCTTTAATCGTTTTCCCGCCTTTAAAGGGATAAAGGAGTAGTATATATAAACGAATTTAAATATATATATATTCTTTTAGTTAAAGGATAGTAATATTATTAAGTCGTATTAAGATTATACTTATTAAGCGATAAGGATAAAAAGGTAGTAAATATAATATTTAGCTAGCTAACCGTATAAGGCCGATTAAAACGAGTTTATAAGCTAACTTTACTTATAGCGCTAGTATTTATAGTATAAAAGATAATAAATAAAAAAGAAAAAGGATAAGTAGTTATAAACTTATAAAGGATTAATACTATTACTCCCTTAAACGCTTACTTAATGCCTTTTTAAAGCAATATAATTAAACGCCTTTAAGAAAAGAAGTTTATTAATATAGTAAGCGTATAATCGTTTTTTTATTAGTTCTTAGTTTACTAAGGCTATTAAAAAAGGTTAATAGTTATAAGCTATTATAGGCTAAAAAGATTATTAGTAATACTTATAGGCTTTAAGAACTCCTTAGTATATATTTAAAGGTTTATTTATAACGTCCTTTATAGATACTAAAAATATATAGCGGCCTATATCGATAATATTATTATTTACTTTAATATAACTAAAGAATACCTTTAATATTTAAAGGCCGTATTCCGCGCTTTTTACGACTATAATATTACCTTATCTAGACTAAAGTCCTTCTTAATATACCTATCTATATAGCTCTTTAGATTTAAGGTAAACGCTATTAGCTTAATAAATATAGATAAATGCGTATAAGCTTTAAAGGATATTACGTTCTTAAAAAACCTTTAATAGCTTAAGAAATAGATTAGCCTTACTAAGTAGCTACGCTATACGGTCTTATATTTCGCTAAAGAAGTCGACGTTTTATAAAAACGAAAAATAAAGCTACTTTAAATAAGATAAGAAAAAGGAGTCTCTTTAATAGGCTAAAGATAGGCTTAATATACCGCGAAAGCCGCTTTTTAGCCTACTTTAAAAAAAGAAAAGGCCTTTACGATTTTAACTAAGAAACTTATTAAGCTTTAAATAATTTATTACTTTAACCTCGCTTAATAACTATTTATTAAAGTTAATATATCCTAAGAATATAAAGTAGCGGCTATAGCTTTTTACTTAAAGGAAGGCACGGAATAGGATAAAAAGATGCTACTAGCCCGGACTAAGGTTTAGCTTATTATTTACTTAAGCCGCGCTTTTTTAAGCGAAGAACCTTAATACTAGCTTATAAAACTTAAAGTAGCTAGTTTAGTATAAGCAGTTTATAAGTTATATATTATAGTACTATCTATAAGAACGCTATAAGTAGTTATCTTTACTAACTATATAAGTACCTATAAGATTATATATTAAAAATCCCTATTCTCTACTAATATTAAATTTAATAATAAGCTAGTTTTTATATCTTAATACTTAAGCTAATTCCCGCTTAAGGTATATTATATCCTAAGCGTTAAAAACATTATACTAAACGCTCTTTTATATTTACTATACTAAGATAATAAGCCGGTATCCTTAAACTAATAAGGGGAATTAAAATATATTTAAGAAAATAAGATAACGGACTACGTATTCTTCTATATAGAAGTATTAATTAAATTGCCGCTTTACTAAAAAATAATCGACGGATATATAGAGGATATATAGTAAGTAAAGATTATAGTATAGTTTAGTAATAAGGACGGTATCCTTAAACTTATATTCCTTTAGTTATAGGGGTTACTATACTTTATAAAAAACAATAAACGCTAAAGACTATATATCTTTAAGACTTATATTAAGGAGATCGTTAAAAACGCTTACGCTAAATATTTTTATACCGGCCGTACTTATATATAATAAGATTTATTTAAAAGCTTCTTAATTTTATAGCTTAGTAAATATCTAGATAAAGTTATAAATAGCTATAATACTTACTACTATAACTAAACTAACTAAGGTAAGATATTAAGGTAGCTTATCTTAATTTAAAGCCCGCCGGTTTTATACTATATAATAACGATAAACTTTATTACTAAGCTCTTAGTAGTTTAAGCTAAATAATCTTTATAAAAAGATCTTATAAAGAACTTCTTTAATACTTTATTAACTATAACTAATAAATTCTTAAAAATATATCTCCTTATCTTAAGTAATAACTAGTTTATAGTAAAAGATTAAGTATAAGTATTATATACTAAGCTACTCCGCGCTAATTAAGGGATTTTAAAGGGGATAATCTTTAACTAAGATATAAAGTTTACTTTAGTATTTTAGCGGACTTTATAGTTAGCCTTTAAATCGAGGCTTTTTATATTTACTACTTAGTACCTTTAAACCGATAGCTTATTAAAAAGGCGAAACTAAACTATAAAAATCGCGCTATAATTCTTTACTACTAATTTTCTAAACTAACGCTAAACTAATATATTAATCTTGTTTTAGTTTAGCCTTAATAATTCCTTCTTCTTAGTAATTTATATAGCCTTTAATAAGCTTATTATAAAGATAAGAATAGATAATAGCCTTTAGTTTTTTAGTAACTACTTATACTTATAAAACTAAGAGGTCTTATAAGAAAAAGCTAAGTTAGCTATTACTTATGCTTAAGCTATTATAAAAGATAAATATAATAAGAAATACTACTTACTAAAATTTAAGCTTAGCGATTAAGTTTAGCTATAGCTTAGTAAGGGCTATTATATTACCGATAGTAAACTGCTAAAGCTTTAAAAAAGACGTACTAAGCCGTTTAAAGTTACTACTAAAGTAAAATAGCTTATATACTAATTAAATATAAAAAGGTTTTTTAATATCTATCCGGTCGTTTTAATAGTATAATTATACTTAGCGGACGAGCTAGCTATATACTTAGGCTTAGTTTAAGATAAAGGGATACCTTACTTAAATAAGTAAGAAGTAAAATAAATCCTATAAAGCCGTATAATAAAAAAAGGTAGCGGAAAGCTTAAGAAAAAGTTCTTTATAGCTTAAAAAGGCTAGCTAAGCAGCTATAACTTATAAGTAAATAAAAAAGCGGTCTTCTCGCTAAAGATCGTAAAAGCCTTTAAAAAAGTATAAAAGGAGTAAGCTACTTAAGTAGTTTAAATAAGAGTATAACGCGCGGCTTTTATAACTTAATATAAAACTCTTTAACTAAGAAAATTAAGCGGTTAAGCTTAAGTATAAGACTTAAAGGCTACTATAAGTTATAAAAAACTATAACTTACTATACTTAAGGTAATTAGTTATTTTAATAATAATATACCGCCGTTTACTAGTAAGGCGAGGGCAACGCTATTATAGCGGCTCCGTAATACAGGCAAGGTATAGGCGAAGCTTTAAAAATAAAAGATAGCGGCTATCTTAATAAAATAGTTCTTAGGCCTAAGACGCCTTTATTAATTCGACTTAGTAATATAGCTATACTAAGAAAAAGGGATAAAGTATATAGGGGCCCCGGCTATACTTTAGTTAAAGGAGGGCGTATCTTTATTAAACCGCCCCCTTAATATAGCTTAAGGAGGATAACTTACTACTATAATAAACGCTATAAAGCACTAAAACGCTAAAACCTAAAACCCCCCCCTTTATTAAGCTCGTAGGACCCTTAATAGGCTTAACTTAAGCTAACGCTTTAGCTAGTCCCTTAACGCTTCCCCCCCCCCTTAAGAACGACCCCCCTTACTCCGCTTAAAGCCCGAGCTTATTATTATCGTCCCCGGCGCTACGCTAAGACCCGCCGGATCGGGGAGTGCTATAAGGGCGCCCCGCTTAACTACGAGCGTAAGTTAAGGTAATAGGCGCCTTTCCCCTCCCCCGCCCGCGCCTATAACGGCTTAAGGTCGCGGTAAGGGTAAATAAAGAAGGTATCGCCTTATTAGTAGCCCTTTAAGGCGTTTGCTTTAAAACCCGTAAGGTGCTTAATATTAAGAAAGCACTAGTTATAGCGCGAGCGGGCGAGGGAGGCGGCACGAACTTAAGCTAGGTAAGGCGGCCTAAATAATATTTAGTCGATTAAGCTAAGTTAAGTATTATAAGAAAGCTAATAAGGAGCGACTTAGCCTTATTATAAGTAAAAAACTAGTAGTACTTAAGGTTTAAGCTAAGGTCTTTAGTCTCCCCTTCTTAGTTTATTAAGCTAGGAGTAAAGGCAATATAAATACGCTTTAAGGTAGTATTTATAAGGTCGTTAGCCTTAAAAGCGGTGCTTTTAAAAAGACTATAAGTACGCTTTTATATAGCTAAAGGAATACTATAGCTAGTTAAAAAGCTAAAGGCGGGTATAGCAGGAGTTAAAAAAAGGTCTTTCTTTTTATCGTTAATATTGCTAACATTGCTATTACTACTACTAGCATTAAAAATAATAAAGGCAGTATCGGGGCCGGGCTAAGGGCCGTCCTTATCTTTTAAGCCCTTAGTATTAGCCTCCTTATCGCTGCCCCCGCCGTCCTCCCTTAATATAACGTTAGCTTTGACGGCTTTTCCCTTACCTTTATACTTAAACGCCCTTTAATACTTAAGCTTTTAAGTAAGAGCGGCGCGCTCTTAAGTATAAGCTTTAGCGAGAGCCTTAGCCTAGGCCTTTTTTATAGCCTTAGCCTTAGCTTTAAAATCCTTTAAACTAATAAGGATCTTAAGGGGCGTAGGCTTAAACAAGGCAAGGGCGGCACAGGCCCGCACTAAGTCTTAGTTAAGCAAACGACTCTTAAAGGCGATATCCCGGCCCTTATAGCCGCTAAAGCTAAGATAGTCGGCTATTATAGATATCGCATTTTTTATACTTACTATAGTCCGGGCTATAAAGTAAACGGTTTAGTATATAACCGCGATAGTGCCGGTAAGCTCGTCGGCGAACTTAGCATTAGCCTTACGGGCCGCGCGTATATTATTAATAAAATAGCTAAGGGTAAAGGTAAGAAGCTTAATATTCTCGTTAAGTAAGGCCGGACTAAAGGCGGCCTTAGATATAAAAGCGCGGGCCGTAGTAGCTCCGGCGCGCTACTAAAGCTCTATCGCTATAAAGGTAAGCTTTATATATATAGAACGCTTAATAAGCTTACTAGACTTATATAACTCTTTTTAAGCGGCGTAAAGCCTACAAGCTACGTCCTTATTAATAGTAGTAAGCTAAAAGGCGATTAGCTATATAGTAAGGACGGACTTAATATAAGACTACTTACTTAAAAATAAAAATAGTTACTAAAGGTATAGGTAATATACGCTTTTATAAAGATAGCTAAGAGAGGGTTAGCAATAAGAGTTATATATACTTAAGTAGCGGATATAGCCTAGATATATATAGGCTTAGTTTTAATAGCCTTAAAAAACTATAAGTATATTATCGCTTAATAAGCGGTCTATATATATATAGTGAAGGATCTTATGCTTAATACTACGGCGAGCTTAAGTATCTTTTTTTTTAGTATCTCGACTTAGTAGCTTAAGGAGAGGGCCTATATTAAGGTTAAAAAAAGTAACCTTCTTCTTAAGCATAGTAATAGTAGTAGTAATAGCTTAAAGATAGTAAAAAGGTAGAGGTATATTAAAGGCGGGTCGGCGGATAGGAAATAAGCGCGTATAAAGGATAAGCGCGACTTTAGCGAGAGAGGAAAAAGGTATATACGAGCGCGCGGTGCGTAAAAGACTTTACCCTTAAGACTATAAGCGGGATTAGTAAAAAGGCGGCGCGGCGCAAACGTATAATAAGCTTAATTAAAAATAAATACGTACTATAAGGTGCTAAATTCTTATTAAAGGACCCCGCTTTAAGCCTATTTTATAAGGCCGCGCTACCCGCAGCTAAAGCGTAGGATATTATCCCGCTTACCCTCCCGGCCTTATATTAAGGGAGCGGCTAAAGAGGGATAAATAATAAGCTACTACCTATACCTTAAGTCCGGAGCTTTAAGGTTTTAAGCCGCGGGCCGCTTAAGTTAAAGGCGGCCCCGGCCTAGCTAGGCTACGTCGAACTGCCCGGTAAGCAAGATATACTCGCGGCGGAAAGCGTACCCTTACTTCCTTATATAAAGTTATAAGACCTCGTGCGAGGCGGACTAATCGCGAAAGAGGGGAGGTTTTACTTTAAGCCCTTTAGGTTTTCTCTTTTATTTAAAAATATCGAATTTTTAAAAACTTAAATTAAGTCCTTAGCGTAAACTTAATAATAATAATAATATACCGCCGTTTACTTTAAGTAATAAGGCCCCTTTAGCCTTATAGTATACTTATTTAAATTCTTTTTACTACTTACCCTTTTTTCTTTCCTTTCTTTTTTTTATAATTATATTTCCCTTTACCGCTAGCTATAGCCCGCTATACTTTACTTACTTCTATATATATAACCCTCTTTACTTTAAGCTTATAATTCTTATACTTTTATTTTAAGTCTTTTTATTATTTAACGTTTCTTATAGCTTAGACTAGTTATTTTATAACTACTTTTTTAGCCCGCTTTTTTATAAGCCCCTACGCCTTTTATATAAAAGATATAAGCGGGCGCTTAAGCTTTATAAAAATAAAGTAGCTATCCTTTATAGCTTTAAGTCCTTTAATAAGAGTAAGAACCTTTAAGTTTAAGCTTCTATATAAACCTATACCGCCTTCCGTAGCCGTGCTTAAGCTAATAAATTTAACTTAAATTATAGTATTATAAGGGACGGCTTATACTACCCTCTTTAAATACTTAACTTAAACGACTTACCTCCTAGCCTTATACTATAGCGTAGTTTAGATAGCCGGTTTTATAGTAACTTAACTATACCTCTTACTTAGCTCTTACTATTTAAAAGCCCCCGCTACTTATATATTTTTTAAGGTATAGCTAAAAACCTTTATTAGTAAAATAACTAGCTAATACTTAATGCCTTTAAGTTAGCTAACCTCGCTATAGTTTAAAGATTTATAATAGCCGCTATAGCTAGCGGAAACCCGCTTTAACTAAACGATTAAAACGATATCCGCGCTATCCTTAACTATATATTTAAAGCTTAGCTTAACTAGTTTATAGCTAGGTTTATAGCGGTATTTTAAGCTATTATAGCTAAAACCTTATCTCGCTTTATATATAGTTTAGCCCGCGCTATAAAATCCCCCTCTTAGCTTATAGCCGCTATAAGCTTTAAAGACCTATTTAGTCTTATTTAAAAAACGCTTTTTTTACTTACTACTATACTTAGCCTAGCTATATAAAGGCGTATAAGCGCCTTACTATAATTTATTTACTATCTTTTCTTAACTAAAAGAGATAGCGATAACTAGCCTCGCGATATATTCCGCCGCTTAATCTTATAAGAGCTACTAGTAGTAACTAATATTATTCTTAACGGGCTTAGCTTTACGGGCTTATACTCCGGCGATAAGATTATAATAATTAAGAGTTTCCGCTTAGCTATAAACTATACTAAGTTTTACTTATAGGCCCGCGAAGAGTTTAAATACGACTTAACTTTAACCTAAGTAATAAAATTCCTAGGCTTCGATATCCGCTTTATTAGCTATATTAACTACGCGCTTAATATTCTCGCCTTTAAGGCCCCTTTTATAAAGAGGTTCTTTAAGACTATTAAGTATATTTAAAACCTTAAGAGCGAGGAGTTAAGTATTAAAGCTATAAAGAACTTTATTACCTGCTTTTAAGCGAGAATATAAATATTTAATACCTTAATACTAACTATACTTATTAATATTAGCAGGATAGCCTACCCTTATCTTAATACCTTCTTAGTAGCTAAACGCGCGTTAGTTAGCGGAAAGGTATAAGTAGTAGCGCTATATAAAAAGGATAATAAGTCGGAAAGCTTAGCAATAAAAAGCAGGGGATAACTATAATAGTAGTAGTAAGTAGGATATAATATTATGCTTATAAGCGGCTTATAAAGCTAGTAAGTAGTACGGGAAATTTAATAAAGAATTAAAATAGTATAAAGAGTAAGTAAGATAATAATATATAATAAAGCTTAAATAAAGCTAGTCTTTTATAACGTATTTTACCGGGTAGTTTAAATATTCCTTAGCGCGAAGACTTTTTATTACTTAATAAGTGCTTAGACGCATACTTTAAAGAAAAGTTAGAAAACCTTACTATAAGTTTTAGCTAAACGCGCTAATCGCCTTAATAAAGATAAAGATATAAAACTAAATAAAAGTAAGGATTTATAATAAAAGCCGCTTATTAACTATTTTAAGCTACTTAGCTACTATTAGCTAAATAAGCCGAAAGAGCTATTAAAAGGATGTAAATAGCGTACTATTAATATAGTATAAAAACGCTACTATAAAGCTATTACTTAGCGCCCCCTTTACCTTATTCTTACTTTAAACTAATAAGGACGTTAGTTTTTCTTTCTTACTTAAAGAAGTTATTATAAAATTTAAATAGCTATACTTAAATGTTAAAGGTTAGAGCAGCAGCGAGATTATAGGGAAATCAGGAGATCACATAATATCACGTTATAGAGGAGTCGATATTATATAAAGTAGGATTTTGGCTGGAATTAATTAATAAAGAATTAAGTGCGTGAGTGCTTATAGAATCTCTAGCTATTTAGTAGCGGGAGATTCGCCTTTTATAGATAAATGTAAGGGAACGGAGTGACATATCCGGACCGGCCTTCGGGCGGTCTTAACGCCCGAGAAATGCTGATTTTAAAGCATTTTATCCTGTAGCTAGATGTCCCTTCCTTATGCGGCAATTCGTGTTTAAAGTTAGTTAAGGTTAGTGCGGATCCTTATTTTATCTAGCCACCCCAACCTCCTTAGTTCCGTATATAACGTTATAGATATCGTATAAGGACGTAAGAACTTAGAAAATAACGAGCCGAAGCTAGGCTATTTAATACCGGTTTTTATATAATTTATACACCCCCCTATACTTAGCTAATTAGGTAAGGATTAAATAGCTAATTTATAAAAGTAGTAAAATCACTCTCTTATAACTTAAAAGAAAAAGGACTTTTAAGACTATATACTTACTAATATTAAAGCGAAACTAAGTATACCTTATAATTAAGGAAAGAACTATAATAAAGATTAATAACTATTTAAAGGACGAAAAGTATAATATAAAAAGAGCTTAAACGGATACTAATAAAAACTTAAAGGAAACCGTAATTTATATTTTAGTAAACTTAGTTTAAGAGGCTAATAAAGTATATAGATTTTATAATAAAGTATTCTCTTTAAAAATAAACTTTATTAATAGAGTATTACTATTTACACTCACATATATCTTTATTTATACTCACGCCCTATTTTAAAGATACGTACTAACGCCAGCCCGCCCCGCTTATTTATACCGCCCGCGTATAGTAAGTACCCGTACCTTCTAAATGCCCGCGCCTACACACGCAGCCTACACACGCAGCCTACACGCAGCGCTCTCGGCTATAGCTTAATTCGCTTAAAAAACGCATCTTTAAAGCTCTCGTAAGATACGCGCACAACGCGGTCCGTTAATTAATCCGGGCCTTGCCGGTGCCACGGGCGAAGTTATAGGCGCGCGCGCCCTTAATGCCCTTAACGCCGCCTAATGCCCTTAACGCCGCCTAATGCCCTCAACGCCGCCTAATGCCTTTAACGCCGCCCGGCGGCACCGTTAGTAGCTATATCCCTACCGGTGCTACTAAGCGGCGATATAGGTGCGCCCTTAATGCCCTTATCGCCGCCTAATGCCCTTAACGCCGCTTAATGCCTTTAACGCCGCCTGGCGGCACCGTTAGTGGCTATATCCTTACCGGTGCTACTAAGCGGCGATGTGGCTATATTACTACCGGTGCTACTAGCCGGCGATATGGCTATATCACTACCGGTGCCGCCGGTAAAGCTATAGGCGCCCTTATTGCCCCTACCGCGTCCTCCTCTTAATCCCCTTCCCCTTATATTGCTTTAGGCCGACGATCTCTCTTAAAACGCTACGAGAGACCTTAAGCTATAGCTAAGTTTATCGATCTTATTATAAGAGAGGTGTCTTCGCACGCTTACGTTAAGCCGCCTTAAGCTAGCCTAACTCGAATTAAGTAGCCTTCGCGGCGGCGTAGCTAGCTATAATGCCCTTATAGATACGGGCGGCGTAGCTAGCTGCAATGCCCTTATTAATGCGTCTTAGTGTTTAAAGGAGTCGAGTATAGGTAGCTTAGTATTATAAGGCCGGCCGCATATGACTATAACGACGTCGGGATCGCGGATTCGGAGTAA
>JAPEBW010002308.1:0-13153 GCA_027405785.1 Ophiocordyceps robertsii
TTAAGAAAAACCTTAATTACGAGCTAAGGATATAAGGAGATTTAACCTATTAAGACCTTTAAAAGTATCCTTTAACGAAGTCTAAAAAGATAATAAAGCTAGTATGTTTTAAGGAGTTAACCGTTTTATTGACTTTATCTACCGAAACGCTAGTAAAAGCGAGGCTTATATAGACAAATTAGCTATTTAACTGCCCTCCTTCTTTTAAGGAAGTATAGCGGAATAGTATTTTAAGGACCTCTTAGAACTATAATAAAAAGAACTTAGCGAGCTTAGCGTTAAACTAAGCCGATAAATATCCGCCTTATAAAAATAGTTTAAAATCCGCTTAGATATAGCGATATAAGCACTTAATAAAAAGCACTTTACTATTAAAAATATAGTAATAAGATCCGACTTTAAGTCTTAAATATTATGCTTATAATATAAAGCTAAGGCCGCGCTTTATTAGCTAGACTACCTAACTATAGTAATCTACTAAAAGCTAGACGTTTACCTATAAAAATCCTTATAACGCTTAGTAAGGAACGAGGATATTAATAAATAGATTAACGAATATAAGGAAATTCTTCCTTAGCTATAAGTTAAATATACTTAAGAATCTTAAAAGCACTTACTAGCGCAAAAGAAATAGGTCTAACTTATAAAAAGGCAAGGGCTAACTAGCTATACCTTGTACGCACTTAAAGGATAGTCCGGGACGCCCCGGCTATCTATTAAAGGCTTGCCGGGACTAAGGGTTACGTTTTTAAACCGCTTAATAAAGGCGGATATATCTTAAACCTTATAGCGCTCGCTAAGTTAAAGAAGAAACCTGCTTAAATAGCTAAGAATATAAGTTAAGGTCCTTTAGCTAAAAAGAGAAGGGACTTTTAGGACTATATACTCGCTAATACTAAAGCTAAAATAAGTATACCCCGTAACTAAGGAAGGTACTATAGTAAAGACTAATAACTATCTAAAAGATAAAGAGTACGATATAAAAGAAGCTTAGTTAGATACTAATAAAAGCTTAAAGGAAACCGCAATCTATACTATAGTAAACTTAGTATAAGAGGCCGATAAAGCGTGCGGATTTTACGGTAAAGCATTCCCCTTAAAGAATAAGCTTTACTAATACGTTAAAGATAAATACCCCCTTAACTTTAACCGCGATATTACTATATAAAGACGTAGCTTAGTATAGTAAGTAGTTATTTAAAAGCTATAAAACGTTTAAATAGTTAAGGCTTCTTTTAATATCTAGCTATTAAACCTTAATAAGCCGTTATAATTTACTTACGCACGCTTACTAGTCTACGGAAAAGAAGGGCTTAGGATAAGTATTAAAGCCTATATAGATATTAAGATAAACTAAAGCCTTATTTAAGCCGACTTAGTAAAGACCTTTTAAGACGTAACTATAAACTCCTTTTAATAAATTCTTATTTAAGAAGTAAGAAGGATAGCTACTATTAAATAGGCGGAATTTACCGCTTATATACTAAGAAGGCTAAACGGTAGCCTTGCGGTCGTAAAGGTAAGGATCGGCGCTTAGATAGTAAAACGCTTAGCAGCTAATATATTGCTTAGCTAAGACTTTTTAGTTCCTTACTAAAGGGACCTTATTAACTTTATATTAGTCTTATAAATCAAGGCCTATAAAGGGATTAAAGCTAAAGTTAAGATAGTTTAGCTTAGACTAGCGATATATAGACGGGTAATTTACTTAGTTACTACGACGATTTTAGCTAGTTTTAGCTACGCCTTACCCGTATAAGTCCGGGCGCCGCTATCGGGGCGTAATATAATATTTTTCCCCGATAACCTTAAGCTCGCCCGGATAATAATGTAGGATTATAAGAGCTTTACGGCGATAAACTATTTTAAGGAACTATTAGTGCTCCGCTAAGGCTAAAAGGTAAGGATAATTACGGACCTCGATAAGCAGTTCTAGCTATATAAGGAGGTTAACGCCATAGCTCCCTTAGCGGAAGCCCTTACGGAAAATCTAAATAAAATAAACCCCGCTAAGGACTTCCTATAAAAAGATCTTACTATAAACTATAAACTCGGAATCGGCTAAACTAAGGACCTACCCGAACTTACTACTAATAAGGGCGTCCGGATCTACGCTAAAGACTTAGAATACGTATTAAAAGTTTAAGATATCCTTTAATCGTTTCCCCGCCTTTAAAAGGACGAAGGAGTAGTATATATAGACGAATCTAAATATATACGCATTCCTTTAGTAAAAGGATAGTAATACTAATAAGTCGTATTAAGATTATACTTATTAAGCGATAAAGATAAGAAGGTAGTAAATACGATATTCGGCTAGCTAACCGCATAAGGCCGATTAAAACGAGTTTACGGGCTAACCCCGTTTACGGCGCCGGTATTTATAGTATAAAAAACAGTAAATAAAAAGGAAAAAGGACAAGTAGTCGTAGACTTATAAGGGATTAACGCTATTACTACCTTAAACGCCTACTTAATACCCCTTTAAAGCGATATAATTAAACGTCTTTAAGGAAAGAAGTTTATTAGTGCGGTAAACGCACGATCGTTTTTTTACTAGTTTTTAGTTTACTAAGACTACTAAGAAAGGTTTATAGTCGTAAGCTATTATAAGCTAAAAAGATTACTAGTAATACTTATAGGCTTTAAGAACTCCCCGGCATATATCTAAAGGTTTATCGATAACGTCCTCCGTAGATATTAAGAATACGCGGCGGCTTATATTAATAATATTATTATTTACTTTAATATAGCTAAAGAATACCTTTAATATCTAAAAGCCGTATTCCGCGCTTTCTATAACTATAATATTACTTTATCTAAACTAAAGTCCTTCTTAGCGTACCCGTCTATATAGCTCCTTAGATTTAAGGTAAACGCTATTAGCTTAATAAATATAGATAAACGCGTATAAGCCTTAAAGGATATCGCGTTCTTAAAGAACCTTTAATAGCTTAAGAAATAGATTAGCCTTATTAAGTAGCTACGCTATACGGTCCCGCATTTCGCTAAGGAAGTCGACGTCTTATAAAAATAAAAAACGGAGCTGCTTTAAGTAAGACGGGAAGATAAAGTCCCCTTAAGGGGCTAAGGACGGGCTTAATACGCCGCGAAAGCCGCTTTTTAGCTTACTTTAAAAAAGGAAGAGGCCTTCGCGATTTTAACTAAGAAACTTACTAAGCCTTAAACAATTTACTACTTTAACCCCGCTTAATAACTATTTATCTAGATTAATATATCCTAAGAATATAGAGTAGCGGCTATAGCTTTCTACTTAAAAGAAGGCATAAAATAAGATAAAAAGACGCTACTAGCCTAAACTAAGGTCTAGCTTATTATTTACTTAAGCCGCGCCCTTTAAGGCGGAGAACCTTAATACTAGCCTACGGAACTTAAAGTAGCCGGTTTAGTATAGGCAGTATATAAGCTACGCACTATAGTACTATCCGTAAAAACACTATAAGTAGTTATCTTTACCGACTATATAAGCACCTATAGAATCGTATACTAAAAATCCTTATTCTCTACTAGCATAAAATCTAATAATAAGCTAGTCCTTGCGTTTTAATACTTAAGCTAATTCCCGCTTAAAGTATGCTATATCCTAAGCGTTAAAAACGTCGTGCCGGACGCGCTCTTACGTTTACCGTACTAAAACAATAAGCCGGTATCCTTAAACTAAGAAGGGGAATTAAAACGTATTTAAGAAGATAAGATAACGGACCGCGTATTCCTTTACGCGGAAGTATTAATCGAATTGCCGCTCCGCTTAAAAATAATTAACGGATATATAGAAGATATATAGTAAGTAAAAATCATAGCGTAGCTTAGCGATAAGGATAGGGTCCTTAAACTCCTATTCCTTTAGTTATAAAGGTTGCTATACTTTACGGAGAACGATGGATATAAGAGACTATATATCCCTAAGACTTACGCTAAAGAGATCGTTAAAAACGCCTACGCTAAATACTTTTATACCGGCCGCACCTGTATATAGCAAGACCTATCTAAAAGCTTTTTAATCTTACGGCTTAGTAGATATATAGATAAGGTCGTAAACGGCTACGATGCTTATTACTATAACTAAACTAACTAAGGTAAGACGCTAAGGTAGCTTATCCCGATTTAAAGCCCGCCGGTTTTATACTATATAATAGCGATAAACTTTATTACCGGGCTCTTAGTAGTCTAAGCTAAATAATCCTTATAAAAAGATCCTATAAGGAACTTCTTTAATACCTTACTAACTATAACTAATAAATTCTTAAAAATATATCTCCTTATTTTAAGCAACGACTAGTTTATAGCGGAAGACTAAGTATAAGCGTTATATACCGAACTACTCTACGCTAACTAAGGGATTTTAAAGGGGATAATCTCCGACTAAGATATAAAGTTTACCTTAATATTTTAGCGGACCTTATAGTAAGCCTTTAGATCGAAGCTTCTTATATCTACCGCCTAGTACTTTTAAACTAACGGCCTATCGAAAAGGTAAAACTAGACTATAAAAATCGCGCTACGATTCTTTACCGCCGATTTCCCGGACTTACGCTAAACTAATACGCTAGTCGCCCTTTAGTTTAGCCTTAATAATTCCTTCTCCTTAGTAATTTACGCGGCTTTTAGTAAGCTTATTATAAGGATAAGAATAGATAACGGCCTCCGGTTTTTAAGTAACTACTTATACTTATAGAACTAAGAGGTCTTATAAGAAAAAGCTAAGTTAGCTATCGCCTACGCTTAAGCCGCTATAAAGGATAGATATAATAAAAAACACCGCCCGCTAAAATTTAAGCCTAGCGATTAAGTTTAGCTATAGCTCGGTAAAGGCTATTATATCGCGGACGGCAAACTAGCGAAGCTTTAAGAAAGACGTATTAAGCTATTTAAGGTTACCGCTAAAATAAGATAGCTTATATACCGGCTAAATATAAAAAGGTCCTTAAATATTTATTTAGTCGTTTCGGTAGTATAACTACGCTTAGCAGACGAGCTAGCTATACGCTTAAGACCGGTTTAAGATAAAAAGATACCTTACTTAAACGAGTAAAAAGTAAAACAAATCCTATAAAGCTATATAATAAAGAAAGGCGGCGGAAAGCTAAGGAAGGAGTTCCTTATAGCCTAAAAAGGCTAGCTAAGTAGCTATAACTTATAAGTAAATAAAAAAGCGGTCTTCTTACTAAAGATCGTAAAAGCCTTTAAAAAGGTATAAGAGGAGTTAGCTACTTAAGTAGTTTAAATAAAAGCATAACGCGCGGCTTTTATAACTTAATATAAAACTCTCCGACTAAGAGAATTAAGCGGTTAAGCCTAAGTATAAGACCTAAAAGCTATTATAGGTTATAAGAAACTATAACTTACTACGCTTAAAGTAATTAGTTATTTTAATAATAATATACCACCGTTTACCTTAAGTAATAAGGCTCTTTTAGCCTTATAGTATACTTATTTAAATTCTCTTTACCGCTTACCCTCTCTCCCTTCCTTTTTTCCTTTTATAACTATATTTCCCTTTACTGCCGGCTATAGCCTGCTATACCTCGCCTACTTTTATATATATAACTTTCTTTACCTTAAGCCTATAATTCTTATACTCCCGTTTTAAGTCTTTTTATCGTTTAACGTCTCTTATAGCTAAGACTAGCTATTCCGTAACTACTTCTTTAGCCCGCTTTTTTATAAGCCCCTACGCCTTTAATACGAAGGATATAAACGAGCTCTTAAGCTTTACGGAAATAAGGCGGCTATCCTCTATAGCTTTAAGTCCTTTAGCGAGAGCTAAAACCTACGCCGCCTTCCGCAGCCGCGCTTAAGCTAACGGATTCGACTTAGACTACGGCACTATAAAGGACGGCCTATACTACCCTCTCTAAATACTTAACTTAAATAACTCGCCTCCCGGCCCTATACTATAGCGAGGTTTAAATAGCCGGTTTCGCGGTAACTCCGCTATACCTCCCGCTTAGCTCTTACTATCCGGAAGCCCCCGCTACCTATATATTTTTTAAGGCGTAGCCGGAAATCTTTATTAATAAAATAACTAGCTAATACTTAACGCCTTAAGGTTAGCTAACCTCGCTATAGTCTTAAAATCTATAGTAGCCGCTATAGCTAGCGGAAACCCGCTTTAGCTAAACGACTAAAACGACGTCTACGCTATCCTTAACTATATATTTAAGGCCTAGCTTAACTAGTTTATAGCTAGGTTTATAGCGGCGTTTTAAGCGACTATAGCTAAAACTTTATCTTGCTTTATACGCGGTCTAGCCTATACTATAAAATCCCCTTCTTAGCTTATAGCCGCTATAGGCCTTAAGGACCCGTTTAGTCCCGCTTAGCGAACGCTCTTCCCGCCCGCTGCTATGCTTAGCCCGGCTATATAAAGGCGTATAAGCGCCTTACTATAGTCTATCCGCCGTCCTTTCTTAACCGGAAGAGATAGCGATAACTAGCCTCGCGATATATTCCGCCGCTTAATCTTATAAAAGCCGCTAATAGTAACTAATACGATCCTTAACGGACTTAGCTTTATAAGCTTATACTCCGGCGATAAGATTATAATAATCGGGAGTTTCCGCCTAGCTATAAACTACGCTAAGTTTTACTTATAGGCCTGCGAAGAGTCTAAACGCGACCTAACTTTAACTTAAGCAATAAAGTTCTTAGGCTTTAATATCCGCTTTATTTACCGTCCTAACTACGCGCTTTATATTCTCGCCCTTAAGGCCCCCTTTATATAAAGGTTCTTTAAGACTATTAAGTACGTTTAAAACCTTAAGAGCGAGGAGTTAAGTATTAAGGCTATTAAGGACTTTATTACCCGCTTTTAAGCGGGAATATAGATATTCGATACCCCGGTACTTACTATACCCGTTAATATTAGTAGGATAGCGTACCTTTACCTTAATACTTTCTTAGTAGCTAAACGCGCGTTAATCGGCAGAAAGGCGTAGGTAGTAGCGCTATATAAAAAGGATAATAAGTCGGAAAGCTTAGCGATAAAAAGCGGGGGATAACTATAATAGCGGTAGTAAGTAGGATATAATATCTCGCTTATAGGCGGCTTATAAAGCTAGTAGGTAAAATAAGAGACTTAGCGGAGGATTAAAAAACGGTATAAGAAGAGTAAGTAGGATAATAATACGAAATAAGGCCTAAATAAAGCTAGTCTCTTATAATATATCCCGCTAAGGAACTTAAGTATGCCTTAGCGTAAAGACTCCTTACTACCTAGTAAGGGCTTAAACATACGCCTTAAAGGAAAGTTAGAAAAACATTACTATAAGTTTTAGCTAAACGCGCTAATTACCTTAATAAAAATAAAGCTATATAACTAAATATAAGGTAAAGATCTATAATAAAGCCGCCTACTAACTATCTTAAGCTGCCTAGCTACTATTAGCCGGATAGGCCGATAAAACTATTAAAAGGATAAGGACGGCGTACTATTAATATAGCGTAAAATCGCTACTATAAAGCTATTACTTAACACCCCCTTTACTTTATCCTTACTTTAAACCGATAAGGACGTTAGCTTTTCTTTCTTACTTAAAGGAGTTATTATAAAATTTAAATAGCTACGCCCGGACTCCTTACTTTACTCTTAAAAAAGCCTTATAAAACCCCGCGATAGGAACGCTTAAAGCACGCACTATAAAGGCTCGCTTAAGGAGATATAATAAATATTACTAGTTAGACCTTACTAAGGTTTTCGGGATATAACTATAGATAGTTAAGAGCCTACCTAACTATATTTTACGATATATTTAACTATAAGAGATACTATAAAAACTATTAAGCGGATTCCGCTAGTATTTTTAAGGGATTTCTAAGGATTTCCGCGGGATATCCTAATTATAGTTCGACCCGTTTTTAACTATAAAAGCACCTTAAAAGATATAGGATAAACTTTACCGCGATTTTTAAGGGATATCTAAGGATATTTAAGGGATTTCCTTAACTATAGTCTATAATATTTCTAACCGGGCTTATACTTAGTTTATTAAGCAATTTTACGAGGATATCTACGGTTTACTTTATATACTACGGATAGTATAGTTAAAGATCCTTAAAATTAGCTTAAAGAACTAAGTATAAAGTAGCTAGCTATACCTTTAAGAAATAGATAAGCTTTTTACTATTTTTAAACCCTTATATACGTTTACGTATAGTAATTAGTCCGTTATACTAGCCCGACTAGTAGTAATTAGTCTGTAGTACTAGCCCCGACTAGCAGTAATTAGTCCGCGCCCTATCCCCTTATCCTTACGCTATAGGGCGTAGTATTTAGTATATAAGCTATTAAACCGTGCTTATAAAGACTAAAGCAAGTACTTTAAATATATTAACTAGTCTTAATATAGCTATTATCTCCTTAAAAGCGCTATTAATATAGTATAGCTATATCTATACTAGGCCGAACTATAGCCTTTTTTAATATAAAACTAAGAAAGACTATATATATATAAGCTAAGGCTTTTTTAAAATTAAAGGGAATTTAAGCTCCGGGATTATTTATACTATAATAAGCCTTAAGTAGCTAGCTACTTTTATAGTTAGCTAAGTAATACCTTTAATCTCTATACTTTTTATTATACTTAAAGCACCTTTTACTTAGTATAAAGTAATCCTCTTAATAAGCACTTATATTTAATATATAAACGCCTTATTTACTATAGCATAATACTAATATCCCTTATCTATAAAAGCGGTAAGAAACTTAAACTAGTTAAGTATAACTTATATTAAAGTAAGATCCTTTTTTATATAAGCTATTAGCTTTTACCTTACTTATACTAATAATTATAGCTCCGGGGCCCGTCTTTACTTTAAAGCTATTCCTTTCCCTTTATATTATAAAAAGCAGGGTCTTTATTATTTAAAGCGAGCTAAAGTAGTATATTAATCGCTAAAAAGCGGATTTTTATAAAAGGACGCTTTGCTAGCTTTTATAAACACTTTATAGCGAAGTAAAAGCCCGCTTTATAGCGTTAGTATTAGCTATTAATACGCTGTTTTTAGATCTTATCGCTAAAACCCTATTTAGCCCGCTATTAAAAGGACTAGCTTATTAATATAAAAAAGGTTAAAGTTATAAATACTTTTTTAAGCGTTTTACGTAGTTAGTCCTTATTATAGTTATAAAGGTATTGCTATTAATATTAATAATAAGCGCGTTTTATAAAAAAAAGGTAACCTTATCCTTACTATATAAAGTACGCTTTTATAACTTTTAAAAGTAAAGCGTTTATTAATAACCTTAAGCTACTTTTATAAAGTAGCTAATATACTTACTATTACGGAATCTAAACGGCCACGCCCGGACTCCTTACTCTACTCTTAAGGAAGCCTTATAAAACCCCGCGACGGGAACGCCCGGAGCATACACTATAAAGGCTCGCCTAAGGAGATACGACGAACATTACCGGTCGGACCCCGCTAAGGTTTCCGGGATATAACTACGGATAGTTAAGAGCTTACCTAACTATAGTTTACGACGTATTTAACTATAGGAGATACTATAGAAACTATCGGGCGGATTCCGCCGGTATCTTTAGGGGATTTCTAGGGATTTCCGCGGGATATCTTAACTATAGTTTAACCCGTTTCTAACTACGGAAGCACCCCGGAAGATATAGGACAAACCTTACCGCGATTTTTAAGGGATATCTAAGGATATCTAAGGGATTTCCCCGACTATAGTTTATAGTGTTTTTAACCGGGCTTATACTTAGTTTATTAAGCGATTTTACGAGGATATTTATAGTTTACTTTACGTACTACGGATAGTATAGTTAAAGATCCTTAGAATTAGCTTAAAGAACTAAGTATAAAGTAGCTAGCTATGCCTTTAAGAAATAGATAAGCTTTTTACTATTTCTAAACCCCTATATACGTTTATGTGCGGTAATTAGTCTATTATACCGGCTTAACCGGCGGTAATTAGTCCGTAGTACCGGCCTTAACCGGTAGTAATTAGTCCGTAGTACTAGCCCCGACCGGCGGTAATTAGTCCGCGCCTTGTCCCCCTATCCTTATGCCGTAAGGCGTAGTACTTACTATATATAAATAGTATAATAATTAAGATAAATAGCTTATAGAGTATTAAGGTAATTAAGTTTTATAGCTATATTAGCTTTGCGCTATCGTTTTATATTATTATACCCGCTGCTTAAAAAAAGGTCTTTTTAAACTTAAAGAGGAACTCCTTAAAGAACTATCCGTCCTTTTATTTAAAGGTATATAGCTTATCCTACGCCTTTTCTTATTCTTATATATTGCTAAAAGTATAAATAAGGTGCTAGAAAAAGTTCTAAAGGTCTTAAGAGCTATTATAGCCCCCTTTTTCTTAAAAGCCCGCAATCTTTTATATTTAAGGCTTTAGTAGCGTATATAAAAGCGCGTACTAAACGACGCTTTAGCCGCTATTAAGGCCGTATTTCTTATTAGTATAGTATTTTAATTATAGCTAGCTAAGGAAAAAGTAAAAACTTTCCGGCTTCTTATTTTATATTAGCAATAAGAGCGGCTTCTACACTATAATAACTATAAGCGCCGTTCTTAGCGCGGTAGATACTATAAGAGTTAAAATAAGCTTTATAGTAGCCCTCTTAATATAGCGAGGAAGTTATTCTTTTAGCCGGCTAATATACCTTTTAACGCTTTTAAAGCGTTCTATAACGACTTTATAATAGCGTTATCTTACTTTACTTAAAGTAAAGCTCCTGTTATTATACTATTAAACGAGTTTATAATTAATAGCTTATACTATTATAAAGTAAGTAAAGGCTAGTATATAGGTGCTATTTATAGTATTATAATAATAAGCTATAAAGAGCCTGCTTATATATAGCGGGTCTATGTTTATATATATAGACTTAGCCTTTTTTATATAATAAGGCTTAAGTTATAGCTTTAGTTCTTATAACCTTATAAGTTTAAGACTTTAATATCCTTTATATAAAAAAGCTTAAAAAAAGCGCTTAAATACTTTTATATAAGAAAAAAAGCTTTTTATTATTTATATTATATATAATAATAGCTTTACGACTTTTATAAAGTTTAACATCTTCTTTAATACGGTAACTTACTAAACTTTTATATAATTAAGCTAGCTTAAGCTTAGCTAAAAAGACGAACTATAAGATTAAGCACTTTAAAGAGTAAAAAGAGGCTATTATAGCGTAGAATATAGCGTAAAAAACAAAGCTACCTTAAAAGTAAGTATAATAGTAAATTAAGCGTATTTTAGTATATATTAAGAAGATTATTAAGCTAAAAGGAGGAAATAGTTATAAAAAAGGCTAAAATTACTTAAAGAAGTAGTATTTTTTATATATTTATCTTACTTAAATTTACCCCTAACTTTCCTTATTTATACCCTTATGCCCCCTTTTCCCTCTACCCCCCTTACTCTTGTTATCCCCCTTCACCCCCCCCCTGCTTGGTTAAGACTTTTGAAATGCTCCTCTGTACTGTACCTACATACAGTACATACGGCAAAGGGATGCATGTCCATTGGTAGGTCTGTCTGTTATCCAGGTGGGCGGCCCGTTCTGGTCGGTTGCCAGGGTGCCGTGGTTGGTTGAGGCAGAGAGGAAGAAAATGGAACAAGAGAGATGCGTGTGAGCATTCAGTCGGTGAGAGACGGGGAGGAATTTGGATGCTTCATCAAGAGCACTGTACATACACACCTAGGTGCCGAGACTCGCAGACTGAGATATTGAGACCTGCAACCTGCAACCACAGCAAGGGAGAAGGTAACATGTATTGCGCCGTCAGGCAAGGTGACATGTATGTATACCTACCTACCTACCTGTACCTACCTACTTTAGGGTCCTCCAGGGCTGCTTTGGCGCCTCCCCACCCCTGGGTCGGGCGAGCGGGTGAGAGGGCGAGCTGGCTGGGACGGCGCGCGTGTCCACTAATGCCACTGTCCGCAGCGCCGGAAAAAGGCCCAGAGGGGCGGTGGGGGAGGCGAGCGGCCCGCCCTTTAGTACCTGGTAGCAGGAAAATTGGGTGGCGGCTGGAGTGGGGGCTCGCCTCAGTCATTCACACCTTTTGCCTCTCGACTTCTCCTTCAGGCTTGATCTTCTTCTCCACCACCGTCGTGGCCACGCAAGGCGCGAGCATCTCGTTCCACCTCGGTGGTTTGGCACCCACGGCAAGACCCGCAATGGGGAGACGAGCGCTATGGCCGTGCATGCAAGACACACGGATAGGATACGTGCCTACCGTCCTGTCTTGTAGCTCCTACCCGTGAGCCCGTCAGGCCACGAGGCACATTCAACAGTCACTGACTGAGCCATGATCCGTCATACCCGGCATACACCAGCCCGCGCTACTCCGTACAAGCCACGCAAGAGGCGCCAAAAAGTGGCACTGAAGTCTGGCCAAGGACCGGATCCAGGGCACCGGGAGCATGGTGGTGTGCTGGACCAGCCCGGCTGTCGAAGGAGAAGCTTTGTTGGCTCGAGTCTACAATCCGACAGAGCGGTGCCAATGGGCGTTGCAGGCGGCTCCGACTCGGCGTCACGGGGATAATGCACCCTTTCGATGCTCCGCAACGGCGCTTCTTGTTTTGCCAGGCTAGCCTCTGCCAAATGTT
Organism: Ophiocordyceps robertsii; assembly: GCA_027405785.1. Lineage (NCBI taxonomy): Eukaryota > Fungi > Ascomycota > Sordariomycetes > Hypocreales > Ophiocordycipitaceae > Ophiocordyceps > Ophiocordyceps robertsii. Next base: position 12,614 of record JAPEBW010002308.1, read on the forward strand.
GCATGCATTGCATGGACGGGGCCAAGTCTGCATCAGCTTCCGAGTGCAGAATAGACCGCCTACTTTCTTAACTCAAGTCATGATGCCATCCTGGGTCGTTGCCAATGTCTGCCCGCCCCTGCAAGGAAGCACCCGGGACCTCGGTAACTCGAAGACGTTTGACGCCAACGGCCTGCAGCCCAAGGGACAGAGGCCGAGGCTGTTCTTGGCAGAGACAGGTGATCCTTCTCCCCAAATATAGCGCATCATGTCCATCTCGCTAATAATAATACCGCCTCTAGAAAACAGAAAACACCGCTTCATTAGCCACCCAACTAGCCTCGCCTCGATGCCTGGCTGACAAAGACCATGGTCAGCCATCTGCCAACGGGCGGACAGTACCTATCCGTACAGAGTACAGAGTACAGAGTACAGAGTTGGCCTATGCAACAGCCACTGGCAGATCAAGTACCAAGCACAGCGCCATTGCTTGTCCTGTCCGCACACGTGCACGAAATGGTGAAGAGTATTACTATTTGCACTCACACATATCTCTATTTG
>JAPEBW010002309.1:0-13128 GCA_027405785.1 Ophiocordyceps robertsii
GTAAAATCGCTTAATAAACTAAGTATAAGCCTAATTAGAAATACTATAGACTATAGTTAGGGAAATCCCTTAAATATCCTTAGATATCCCTTAAAAATCGCGGTAAGGTTTATCCTATATCTTCCGGGGTGCTTTTATAATTAAAAACGGGTTAAACTATAATTAAGATATCCCGCGGAAATCCTTAAAAATCCCTTAAAGATACTAGCGGAATCCGCTTAATAGTTTTTATAGTATCTCCTTTAGTTAAAGATATCGTAAACTATAGTTAAGTAGGCTCTTAACCCTTTATAATTATATCCCGGAAACCTTAGCGGGGTTCGACTAGTAATATTCGTCGTATCTCCTTAAGCGAGCCTTCGTAGTATATGCTTTAAGCGTTTTTATCGCAGGGTTCTATAAGGCTTCCTTAAAAGTAAAGTAAGGAGTTTAAGCGTAGCCGTTTAGATTTTTTAATAACTCCCTTAAGTAAGAAAGAAAAGCTAACGTCCTTATTAGTTTAAAGTAAGGATAAAGTAAAGGGGGTGCTAAGTAATAGCTTTATAGTAGCGTCTTTATACTATATTAATAGTATACCGTCCTTATTTTTTTAATAGTTTTTTTCGGCTTATCCGGCCGATAATAGCTAAGTAGCTTAAGATAGCTAATAAGCGGCTTTATTATAGATCCTTACTTTATATTTAGTTATATAGCTTCGTTTTTATTAAGGCGATTAGTATATTTAGCTAAAACTTATAGTAAAGTTTTTCCGACTTTCCTTTAAGGCGTGTGTTCGGGCCTTTATTAAGTAATAAGGAGTCTCCGCGCCGAAAAATGCTTAAGTTCCTTAGCGGGATACGTTATAAAAGACTAGCTTTATTTAAGCTTTATCTTATATTATTATCCTACCTATCTTTCCTATACCGTTTTTTAATCCTCCGCTAAGTCTCCCGTTTTACTTACTAGCTTTATAGGCCGTTTATAAGCGAGATATTATATTTTACTTACTACCGCTATCGCAGTTATCCCCCGCTCTTTATTACTAAGCTTTCCGACTTATTATCTTTCTTATATAGCGCTACTACCTACGCCTTTCCGCCGACTAACGCGCGTCTAGCTACTAAAAAGGTATTAAAGTAAAGGTAGGCCGTCCCGCTAATATTAATAGGTATAGTAAGCACTAAAGTATCGAATATCTATATTCCTACTTAAAAGTAAGTAATAAGGTCCTTAATAGCCTTAATACCTAACTCCTTACTTTTAAGGTTTTAAACGTACTTAATAGTCTCGAAGAACTTTTATATAGAGGGGGCCTTAAAAGCGAGAATATAAAGCGCGTAGTTAATACGGCTAATAAAGCGGATATCGAAGCTTAAGAACTTTATTACTTAGGTTAAAGTTAAGTCGCGTTTAGACTCTTCGCGGGCCTATAAGTAGAACTTAGCGTAGTTTATAGCTAGGCGGAAACTCCCGATTATTATAATCTCGTCGCTAAAGTATAGGCCTACGAAGCTAGGTTTATTAAGGATTATATTAGTTACTACTAGCGGCTTTTATAGGATTAAGCGGCGGAATATATCGCGAGGCTAGTTATCGCTATCTCCTTTAGTTAAGGAGGGATAGCGGATAGACTATAGTAAGGCGCTTATACGCCTCTATATAGCTAGGCTAAGCATAGCGGTAAGTAGGAAGAGCGTTTACTAAGTAAGACCGAATAGGTCCTTAAGGCTTATTATAGCTATAGGCTAAGAAAGGGATTTTATAGTATAGGCTAGACCGCGTGCGAAGCGAGACGGGGTTTTAGCCGTAGTTACTTAAGACGCCGCTTTAAACCCGGCTATAAACTAGTTAAGCTAGGCCTTAAATACGTAGTTAAGGACGGCGCGGACGTCGTTTTAATCGTTTAGCTAAAGCGGGTTTCCGCTAGCTATAGCGGCTATTATAAATTATAAGACTATAGTAAGGTTAGCTAACCTTAAGGCGTTAAGTATTAGTTAGTTATTCCGTTAATAAAGATTTCCGGCTACGCCTTAAAAAATATATAAGCGGCGGGGCCTTTTAAATAGTAAGAGCTAAGTAGGAGGTATAGCTAAGTTACCGCGAAACCGGCTATCTAGACCTCGCTATAGTATAAGGCTAGGAGGCGAGTTATTTAAGTTAAGTGTTTAAAGAGGGTAGTATAGGCCGTCCTTTACGGTGCTATAGTTTAAGTCGAATCCGTTAGCTTAAGCGCGGTTACGAAAGGCGGCGTAAGTTTATATAGAAGCTTAAACCTAAAGGTTTTAACTCTCGCTAAAGGACTTAAAGCTATAAAGGATAGCCGCCTCGTTTCTATAGAGCTTAAGGGCTTACTTATATCCTTTATATTAAAGGCGTAAGGGCTTATAGGAGAGCGGGCTTAAGAAGTAATTCCGGAATAGCTAGTTTTAGCTATAAGAGACGTTAAACGATAAAGGGACTTAAAATAGAAGTATAAAGATCGTAGGCTTAAGGTAAAGAAAGTTATATATATAAAAGTAAGTAAGGTACGGCGGGCTATAGCTAGCGGTAAAAGGAAATATAGTTATAAAAGGAAAAAAGGAAAGGAGAGAGGGTAAGCGGCGGAGAGAATTTAAATAGGTATACTATAAAGCTAAAAGGGCCTTATTATATAAGGTAAACGGCGGTATATTATTATTAAAATAACTAATTACCTTAAGCGTAGTAAGTTATAATTTCTCGTAACTTATAGTAGCTTTTAAGTCTTATATTTAGGCTTAACCGCTTAATTCTTTTAGTTAAAGAGTTTTAAATTAAGTTATAAGGGCCGCGCGTTATGCTCTTATCTAAACTACTTAAGTAGCTAACTCCTTTTATGCTTTTTCGAAGGTTTTTATAATCTTTAGCGAGAAGACCGCTTTTTCGTTTACTTATAAGTTATAGCTACTTAGCTAGCCTTTTTAAGTTATAAGGAACTCCTTCCTTAGCTTTCCGCCGCCTTTTTTTATTATATAGCTTTATAGGATTCGTTTTACTTCTTACTTATTTAAGTAAAGTATCCCTTTATCTTAAACTAATCTTAAGCGTATAGCTAGCTCGTTTGCTAAGCGTAGTTATGCTACTAAAACGACCGGATAAATATTAAGGGACCTTTTTATATTTAACCGGTATATAAGCTATCTTACTTTAGCTATAACTTTAAACGGCTTAGTACGTCTTTCTTAAAGCTTTGTTAGTTTACTATCTATAATATAGTAGCTTTTACTAAGCTATAGCTAGACTTAATCGCTAGGCTTAAATTCTAGCAGGCGGTGTTTTTTATCGTATTTATCCTTTATAGCGGCTTAAGCGTAAGTAATAGCTAACTTAGCTTCTTTTTATAAGACTTCTCGGTTTTATAGGTATAAGTAGTTACTAAGGAACTAGAGGCTATTATCTATTCTTATCCTTATAATAAGCTTATTAAAGGCCGCGTAAATTATTAAGAAGAAGGAATTATTAAAGCTAAACTAAAGGGCGATTAGTATATCGGTTTAGCGTAAGTCCGGAAAATTAGCGGTAAAGAATCGTAGCGCGATTTTTATAGTTTAGTTTCGCCTTTCCGATAAGCCGTTAGTTTTAAGGTACTAAGCGGTAAATATAAGAAGCTTCGATCCGAAAGCTTACTATAAGGTCTTTTAAAATACTAAGGTAAACTTTATATCTTAGTTAAAGATTATCCCCTTCGGAATCCCTTAGTTAGCGCGGAGTAGTTCGGTATATAACGCTTATACTTAGTCTTCCGCTATAAAGTAGTTATTGCTTAAGATAAGGAAATATATTTTTAAGAATTTATCGGTTATAGTTAGCAAGGTATTAAAAAAGTTCTTTATAAGATCTTTTTATAAGGATTATTTAGCTTAAACTACTAAAAGCCCGGTAATAAAGTCTATCGCTATTATATAATATAAAACTAGTAAGCTTTAAATTAGGATAAGCTATCTTAGCGTCTTACTTTAGTCGGTTTAGTTATAGTAGTAAGCATTATAGCTATTTACGACCTTATTTATATATCTACTAAGCCGTAGGATTAAGAAGCTTTTAAATAGGTCTTACTATATACGTATGCAGCTAGTATAAAAGTATTTAGCGTAGGCGTTTTCGACGATCTCCTTAGCGTAAGTCTTAAGGATATATAGTTTCCGGCGTTTATCGTTCTTTATAAAGTATAGTAACCTTTATAACTAAAAGAATAAGAGTCTAAGGACCCCGTCCTTATTACTAAGTTACGCTATGATTTTTACTTATTATATATCCTCCGTATATCCGTTGATTATTTTTTAGTAGAGCGGCAATTTAATTAATACTTCCGCGTAGAGGAATACGCAGTCCGTTATCTTATCTTCTTAAATACGTTTTAATTCCCCTTTTTAGTTTAAGGATACTAGCCTATTATCTTAGTACGGTAAATATAAAAGCGCGTTTAGTATAACGTTTTTAACGCTTAGGATATAGTATACCTTAAGCGGGAATTAGCTTAAGTATTAAGATACGAGGACTAGCTTATTATTAGATTTTATACTAGTAAAAAATAAGGATTTTTAGTATACGATTCTATAAGTACTTATATAGTTAGTAAAGATAACTACTTATAGCGTTCTTATAGATAGTACTATAGTATATAGCTTATATACTGCTTATACTAAACCGGCTACTTTAAGTTTTATAAGCTAGTATTAAGGTTCTCCGCTTTAAAGAGCGCGGCTTAAGTAAACGATAAGCTAGACCTTAGTTTAGGCTAGTAGCGTCTTTCTATCTTATTCCGTGCCTTCTTTTAAGTAAAAAGCTATAGCCGCTACTTTATATTCTTAGGATATATCGATTTAGATAAATAGTTATTAAGCGGGGTCGAAGTAGTAAATCGTTTAAAGCTTAGTAAGTTTCTTAGTTAAAATCGCAAAGGCCTCTTCTTCTTTTAAAGTAGGCTAAAAAGCGGCTTTCGCGGCGTATTAAGCCTATCCTTAGCCCCTTAAGGGGACTCCTTCTTCTTATCTTACTTAAAGTAGCTTTATCTTTCGTTTTTATAGGATATTAACTTCCTTAGCGAAATGCGGGACCGTATAGCGTAGCTACCTAGTAAGGCTAATCTATTTCTTAAGCTATTAAAGGTTCTTTAAAAACGCGATATCCCTTAAGGCTTATACGCGTTTGTCTATATTTATTAAGCCGATAGTATCTACTTTAAATCTAAGGAGCTATATAGATAGGTACGCTAAAAAGGACTTTAGTCTAGATAAAGTAATATTATAGTCGTAAAAGGCGCGGAATACGGCCTTTAAATATTAAAGGTGTTCTTTAGCTATATTAAAGTAGATAATAATATCGTTAATATAAGCTACTATATATTCTTAGTATTTATAAAGGACGTTATCGATAAACCTTTAAACGTATGCTAAGGAGTTCTTAAAGCTTATAAGTATTATTAGTAATCTTTTTAGCCCGCGATAGCTTATAACTATAAACCTTTCTTAGTAGTCTTAGTAGACTAAGAACTAGTAAAAAAACGATTATACGTTTACTATACTAATAAACTTCTTTCCTTAAAGGCGTTTAATTATATCGCTTTAAAGGGGCATTAAGTATGCGTTTAGGGTAATAACGGCGTTAATCCCTTATAAGTCTACGACTACTTATCCCTTCTCTTTTCCGTTTACCGTCTTTTATACTACGAATACTAGCGCTATAAATAGGGTTAGCTTATAAACTTATTTTAATCGGCCTTATGCGGTTAGCTAGCCGAATATTATATTTACTACCTTCTTATCTTTATCGCTTAATAGGTATAATCTTAATACGACTTATTAGTATTACTACCCTTTTACTAAAAGAATGCGTATATATTCGGATTCGTCTATATATACTACTCCTTTATCCTTTTAAAGGCGGGGAAACGATTAAAGGATATCTTAGACTTTTAATACGTATTTTAAGTCTTTAGCGTAGATCTAGACGCCCTTATTAATAGTAAGTTCGGGCAGGTCCTTAGTTCGGCCGATTCCGAGTTTATAGTTTATAGTAAGATCCTTTTATAGGAAGTCCTTAGCGGGGTCTATTTTATCCGGATTTTCTATAAGGGCTTCCGCTAAGGGAGTAGTAGCGTCGACCTCCTTATATAGCTAAAACTACTTATTAAGGTCCGTAATTGTCCTTACTTTTTAGCTTTAGCGGAGCACTAATAGTTCCTTAAAATAGTTTATCGCTATAAAGCTTATATAATTCTATATTATTATCCGGGCGAGCTTAAGGTTATTAAGGAAAAATAATATATTATGCCTTAACGGCGGCGCCTAAACCTATATAGGTAAGGCGTAGCTAAAACTAGCTAGAATCGTTATAATAATTAAGTAAATTACCTATTTACGTATTGCTAGTCTTAGTTAGACTATCTTAACTTCGGCTTTAATCCCTTTATAGGCCCCGATCTATAAGGCTAATATAAAGTTAATAAGGTCTTTTAAGTAAGGAACTAAAAAGTCTTAGCTAAGCAATATATTAGCCGCGAAGCGTTTTACTATTTAGGCGCCGATCCTTACTTTTACGACCGCGAGGCTACTATTTAGCCTTCTTAGTATATAAGCGGTAAATTCCGCTTATTTAATAGTAGCTATTCTTCTTACTCCTTAAATAGGAATTCGTTAAAAGGAGTTTATAATTATATCCTAAAAGGTTTTTATTAAGTCGGCTTAAATAAAGCTTCGGTCTGCCCCGGTATTTATATAGGCTTTAATACTTATCCTAGGCCCTTCTTTTCTATAGATTAGTAAGCGTGCGTAGGTAAATTATAACGGCCTATTAAGGTTTAATAGCTAAACGTTAAGGGAAGCCTTAACTATTTAAACGCTTTATAGTTTCTAAATAACTACTTACTATACTAAGCTACGTCTTTATATAGCAACGTCTTAGCTAAGGTTAGGGGGGTGTTTATCTTTAACGTATCGGTAAAGCTTATTCTTTAAGGGGAATGCTTTATAGTAAAATCCACACGCTTTATCGGCCTCTTATACTAAGTCTACTATAGTATAGATTACGGTTTCTTTTAAGCTTTTATTAGTATCTAACTAAGCTCTTTTTATATCGTACTCTTTATCCTTTAAATAGTTATCGGTCTTTATTATAGTTCTTTTCTTAGTCGCGGGGTATGCCCGTTTTAGCTTTAGCGTTAATAAGTATATAATCCTAAAGGTCCTTTTTCTCTTAAGCCGGAGGACCTTAACTTATATTCTTAATTATTTAGGCGGGTTTCTTCTTTAACTTAGCGAGCGCTATAAGGCCTAAGGTATATCTATCTTTACTAAGCGGTTTAAAAACGTAACCCTTAGTCTTAGTAAGCTTTTAATAGATAGCTAGGGCGTTTTAGACTATCTTTTAAGTGCGTACGGGGTATAGCTAGTCGGCCCTTGCCTTTTTATAGGTTAGACCTATTTCTTTCGCGCTAGTAAGTGCTTTTAAGATCCCTAAGTATATTTAACTTATAGCTAAGGAAGAATTTCCTTATATTCGTTAATTTATCTATTAATATCCTCGTTCCTTACTAAGCGTTATAAGGATTCTTATAAGTAGACGTTTAGCTTTTAGTAGATTACTATAGTTAAGTAGTTTAGCTAGTAAAGCGCGGCCTTAGCTTTATATTATAAGCGCGATATTTAAAACTTAAAGTTAAATCTTATTACTATATTTTTAATAGTAAAGTGCTCTTTATTAAGTGCTTATATTGCTATATTTAAGCGGATTTTAAACCGTTTTTATAAAGCGGATATTTATCAGCTTAATTTAACGCCGGGCTCGCTAAGTTCTTCTTATTATAGTTTTAAGAGGTCCCCGGAATACTATTCCGCTATACTTCCTTAAAGGAAAGAGGGTAATTAAATAGCTAATTCGTTTATATAGGCCTCGCCTTTACTAGCGTTTTAGCGGATAAAGTCGATAAAATAGTCTACTCCTTAAAACGTATTAGCCTTATTATCTTCTTAGACTTCGTTAAAGGATACTTTTAAAGGTCTTAATAGGTTAAATCTCCTTATATCTTTAGCTTATAGTTAAGGTTTTTCTTAAGGCTTAGTAAGCGCGTCTTTTTTTCTTAGTGCTTAAAGGAGACTAAGGAATTATTCGTTTAATATTACTACTATTCTTACTAAGGGGCTTAAGGCTATACTTAGTCTTAATATCTACGCGCTTAGTATAAATAGGTTTAGCCCGCTAAGGGTATTGCTTACCGCGTCCTCATTACTTATTATTAAGGTCTCGGTTTTAATACTCTCGCTAGGTGCTTAACCTTTCGTTTTATACGTATCCCGGAATCCGGTATACTATAAGGCCCTTAGTATAGGAGGCTTGTTTTTATTAATTAAGAGTCTTAAAAATGCCTTAATTAGCGCGGCTATAGCGGATAAGGCTAAACGGTAATACTAAACTAAAAAACTACTAAGTATCCTCTAAAGCGGATTTTTAATTAAGGCCTTTAAGCTAAACTCTATTAGTAGTATGCGGTAGAAATATCCGCTAAGCTTATCGTCTTAAGGAAAAAGTAACTTTATTATAGGCTTAATCCGGAGGGTATTTAGTAAGTAAGGAGCCGGATAGCTTTAAGGTTAGCTTATCTTTACTTTTTTTATTTAGAGGATAATCGATCTATTTAAGTAATACTAAATTTAGTTTACTTAGTTATATAGATTTTATTATTTTATAGTTTATCCTTCGTTAGTATTTTAAAAGCGGATTGCCTTTTAAAGGGTAGTAGTCTTAGCTTAGTTAAGCGGGACTTATTTTATATCCTATTTAGCTCCGTAAGCTATCGCGGTATAGTACCTTAAAAAGGGGTAAAGGAGATTATTAAACCGGTATGCTTAGTAAGCCGCGGCCTCTTCCGCTTTTATAGCCTACTTATCTTAAAGTTTTATTATAAGCGCGTTAAGGAAGAGGTGCTTATTATTAAGGTTAGACTTAAAGGCTAATAAAAGCTTCTTACTAAAGAAAATATCGTTTAGTATTTAACTTCTTATAAAATAAGTACTTAAGCGTGCGATATAGTCGCTTTTAGCTTAGCGGATATTTAAGGGATTTCCGTTTAAATAGGTAGGAATTGCTACTATTTACTACGCTTTACGGCGTAAAGATAAGGGGATAAGGCGTAGACTAATTACTACTAGTTAGGGCCGGTACTACGAACTAATTACCGCTAGTTAAGGCCGGTATTATAAACTAATTACCGCCGGTCGGGCTAATATAATAGACTAATTACTATATATAATTATATATAAAGGTTTAAAAATAGTAAAAAGCTTATCTATTTTTAAAAGTATAGCTAGCTACTTTATACTTAGTCCTTTAAGCTACCTTTAAGGATCTTTAACTATACTATCCGTAGTATATAGAGTAAACTATAAATATCCTTATAAAATCGCTTAATAAACTAAGTATAAGCCCGGTTAAAAATACTATAAACTATAGTTAAGGAAATCCTTTAAATATCCTTAGATATCCCTTAAAAATCGCGATAAGGTTTATCCTATATCTTTTAAGGTGCTTTTATAGTTAGAAATAGGTTAAACTATAGTTAGGATATCCCGCGGAAATCCTTAAAAATCCCTTAAAGATACCGGCGGAATCCGCTTAATAGTTTTTATAGTATCTCCTTTAGTTAAAGACGTCGTAAACTATAGTTAAGTAGGCTCTTAACCCTTTATAGTTATATCCCGGAAACCTTAGCGGGGTCTAACTAGTAATGTTCGTTATATTTCCTTAGGCGAGCCTTCGTAGTACGTGCTTTAAGCGTTTTTATCGCGGGGTTTTATAAGGCTTTCTTAAGAGTAAAGTAAAGAGTTTAAGCGTGGCTGTTTAGATTCTATAATAAGTATCGTAAGCTACTATAGCTAAAACCTTATCTCGCTTTATACGCGGTTTAGCCTATACTATAAAATCCCTTTCTTAGCTTATAGCCGCTATAAGCTTTAAAAACCCGTTTAATCTTACTTAATAAACGCTCTTTCCGCCCGCCGCTATACTTAGCTTAGCTATATAAAGGCGTATAAGCGCTTTATTATAGTCTATTTACCGTCCCTCCTTAATTAAAGGAGATAGCGATAACTAGCCTCGCGATATATTCCGCTACTTAATTTTATAAAAGCTATTAATAGTAATTAATACGATCTTTAATAAGCCTAGCTTTATAAGCTTCTATTTTAGCGATTAAATTATAATAATCGGGAGTTTCCGGTTAGCTATAAACTATACTAAGTTTTACTTATAAGCCTATAAAGAGTTTAAACGTAACTTAACTTTAACCTTAGTAATAAAATTCCTAGGCTTTAATATCCGCCTTATTAGCTATACCGACTATACGCTTTTTATTCTCGCTTTTAAGGCCCCCTTAATAAAAAGGTTCTTTAAGACTATTTAGCACGTTTAAAACCTTAAAAGCAAGGAGTTAAGTATTAAAGCTATTAAGGACCTTATTACTTACTTTTAAGCGGGAATATAAATATTTAATACCTTAGTGCTAACTATACTTATTAATATTAGCGGGATAGCTTACTTTTACCTTAATACTTTCTTAGTAGCTAAACGCGTATTAGTTAGTAAAAAGGTATAAATAATAGCGCCGCATAAAAAGGATAATAAGTTAAAAAGCTTAGCGATAAAAAGTAAAGGATAACTATAATAGTAATAGTAAGTAAGATATAATATCTCGCTTATAAGCGGCCTATAAAGCTAGTAAGTAATATAGGAAATTTAGCAAAGGATTAAAAATAGCGTAAAAAGTAAGTAAGATAATAATATAAGTTAAGGCTTAAATAAAGCTAGTCTTTTATAATATATCTTACTAAGGAATTTAAGTATTTTTTAGCGCGGAGACTTTTTACTACTTAATAAGTACTTAAACGCATACTTTAAAAAAAAGTTAGAAAACTTTACTATAAGTTTTAGCTAAACGCGCTAATCGCCTTAATAAAGATAAAGACGCACGACTAAATATAAGGTAAGGATTTATAATAAAGCCGCTTACTAGCTATTTTAAGCTACTTAGCTATTATTAGCCGGATAGGCTAAAAAAACTATTAAAAGGATAAAGATAGCGTACTATTAATATAGCGTAAAGACGCTACTATAAAGCTATTACTTAGCGCCCCCTTTACTTTATTCTTACTTTAAACTAATAAGGATATTAGCTTTTCTTTTTTACTTAAAGGAGTTATTATAGAATTTAAATAGCTATACTTAGACTCCTTACTTTACTCTTAAAAAGCTTTATAAAACCCCGCAATAAAAACGCTTAAAGCACGTACTATAAAGGCTCGCTTAAAAAAATACAATAAATATTACTAATTAAACCTAGCTAAAGTTTCCGAGATATAACTATAAAGGGTTAAGAGATTACTTAACTATAGTTTATAATATCTTTAACTATAAAAGATACTATAAAAACTACTAAGCGGATTCCGCTAATATCTTTAAAGAATATTTAAGGATTTATATAAGATATCTTAACTATAGTTCGACTTATTTTTAACTAAGGAAGCACCTTAAAAATTGTAAGAGAGTGATTTTACTACTTTAATAAATCAGCTATTTAATCCTTACCTGATTGGCTATGTATAGGGGGGTGTATAAATTATATAAAAACCCGCATTAAATAGCCTAGCTTCGGCTCGTCATTTTCCAGGTCCTCACGTCCTCATACGACGTCTGTAACGTTATGTGCGGAACTAAGGAGGTTGGGGTGGCTGGATGAAACAAGGATCCGCTTAGACCCAAACCAACCTCAACTAACTTCAAACACGAATTGCCGCATAAGGAAGGGACATACAGCCACGGGGTAAAATGCTTTAAAATCAGCATTCTTCGGGCTTCAAGACTACCCGAAGGCCGGTCCGGATATGTCACTCCGTTCCCTCACATTTGTCTATAAAAGGCGAATCTGCCGCCACTAGATAGCTAGAGATTCTATAAGCACTCACGCACTCAATTCTTTATCAATCAATTCTAGCTAAAAATCCTGCCTTACACAAACATCAACTCCTCTATTACGTAACATCACGTAATCTCCTAATTTCCCCACAATTTCGCTGCTGCTCTAACCTTTAACAGGTTATAAGCCCGGCTTAGCTTACTACGCCGGGAAATCAATCACTCCTCCAACCAGATTTAGAAAATTCCGAAAAAAATACGACCCCTTTCCTTAGTTACTCGTTTAACCTTCATTAAAATTTGACGTTGATTGAACGACTAAATCTCTTAGAATTTGTACCTAAAGATATCTTAACCTCGATTACCTCCTCCAATCTCTTTCCTTTTCTAGAAATCCCTTTGTCTACACAAAAATCTCTTGAAATTCCTTCTTCTCCGCTAAGACCCGTTCTATCCTTAGGAATTTGCTTAGAATTTCCTTTACTAATCCCTACCGACTTCTTTTATCTTTCGACCCTTCTTAGGTCAAAAATCAACTTTTCTTTACCCACCTATTCTATCTTACTAAAGATATATAAAATAGCAGGCCAGAAAGAATACGAGTTTTCTAAGTTAAAGGGTAATCCAAATTACACCTTATAGACTACTAGAATGCGAGCAATTCTTATTAAAGAAAAGCTTATAGCTGCTTTAGAGCAAGCAAATCATGCAAAGACGGAAGAGGCTCTTGCCTTGATTTTCCTACGCTTAGAAGACGGTCCCTTAATGCAGATTAAGCACGTAACAACTGCTAAAGATGCTTAGGAAGAGCTGCAAAAGCTATATAATCCCTCGAATTTCTCGTCGAATTATTTGCTTATAAAACAGCTTTTTAACTTAAGTCCTTCCGACTTACAGTTAGAGAAATACCTTTATAAGGTAAAAGAGGTCTACGAGGAATTAAAATCTCGAGAAATAGACATTCCGGAAGTGGTTCTTATAGCATGGATTTTGAATTCCCTTAGCGGGGAATTTAGAAGCTATATAACTAATATCACGCAGAGCCTTAGGCATAATTCTGCAGCCTTCTCCCTCGAGACCCTTACAGCTAGTCTTCTAGATGAAGCTAGAAGGGTAGAGGATATAGAAGACTCTTCGGAGAAAGCTTTCTTACTACGAAAGAAGCCTTAGAAAAAGCAGGGGAATTCCTCGAATTCTTACTATAAAGAATGCAAAAAACCAGGCCAC
>JAPEBW010002310.1:0-13128 GCA_027405785.1 Ophiocordyceps robertsii
TAAAAGCGGATTGCCTCTTAAAGGGTAGTAGTCTTAGCTTAGCTAAGCGGGACTCGTTCTACGTCCTATCTAGCTCCGTAGGCTATCGCGGTATAGTACCTTAAAAAGGGGTAAAGGAGATTGTTAAACCGGTATGCTTAATAGGCCGCGGCCTCTTCCGCTCTTACGGCCTACTTATCTCGGAGTTCTATTATAAGCGCGTTAAGGAAGAGGTGCTTATTATTAGGGTTAGACTTAAAGGCTAATAGGAGCTTCTTACTAAAGAAAATATTGTTTAGTATCTAACTTCTTATAGGATAAGTACTTAATCGTGCGATATAATCGCTCTTAGCTTAGCGGATATCTAAGGGATTTCCGTTTAGATAGGTAGGAATTGCTACTATTTACTACGCCCTATAGCGTAAGGATAGGGGGATAGGGCGCGGACTAATTACCGCCGGTCGGGGCCGGTACTACGGACTAATTACCGCTAGTCGGGGCCGGTACTACGGACTAATTACCGCTAGTTAAGGCTAGTACTACGGACTAATTACCGCCGGTTAGGCCGGTATAACGGACTAATTACCGCACGTAAACGTATATAGGGGTTTAGAAATAGTAAAAAGCTTATCTATTTCTTAAGGGCATAGCTAGCTACTTTATACTTAGTTCTTTAAGCTAATTTTAAGGATCTTTAACTATACTATCCGTAGTATATAGAGTAAACCGTAGATATCCTCGTAAAATCGCCTAATAAACTAAGTATAAGCCCGGTTAAAAACACTATAAACTATAGTTAGGGAAATCCCTTAAATATCCTTAGATATCCCTTAAAAATCGCGATAAGGTTTATCCCGTGTCTTCCGGGGTGCTTCCGTAGTTAAAAACGGGTCGAACTATAGTTAGGATATCCCGCGGAAATCCCTAGAAATCCCCTAAAGATACCGGCGGAATCCGCCTAATAGTTTCCACGGTATCTCCTATAGTTAGATACGTCGTAAACTATAGTCGGGTAGGCTCTTAACTATCCGTGGTTATATCCCGGAAACCCTAGCGGGGTCCGACTAGTAATGTTCGTCGTATCTCCTCGGGCGAGCCTTTATAGTGCGTGCTTCGGGCGTTCTTATCGCGGGGTTCCGTGGGGCTTCCTTAGGAGTAAAGTAAGGAGTCCGGGCGTGGCCGTCTGGATTCCGTAACACCTATTTAAAGAATAATATTACTTAGCTTATATTTAACTTAATAAAGGCTTTTTAGGATATAATAGTTAACTTATAAAATTAAAATAAAGCATTAATAAATCCTAAAAGATTTTTTAAGCAAGTTAGTAAAAGTAGATTCTTAATTAAAAGACATAGTAGTTATTAGCCCGCTATAAATTATATATTAAAACTTTATAAAAGAGGAAATTAAAAAGAAGAACTTTTTATAAAATTATTTATAAGAAGCTTATAAAAGTGTTTTTATTATAGTAAAAATAGCTATTACTTAAATAAGTATAAAACTTTTAAAGTAAACTACGCTTATAGCTTTATTATATATAGCTTTTAAAGCGGGGTCTTTATACTTAAAAAAAAACGATATAGGTTTAACCTTTTTAGCTTTAGCAACTAAATATATAAGACTTAGTTAATAATTTTAAAGTCTTATAGCTTATTAAGTTAAAGTATAGCAAAGATATTTTTTAACATTATTAGTTAAGTAAGTTAAAGCATTTATAACTTTTTTTTTCCTTAATTAGATAGCAATTAAAAGAAAAATAAAGTCATTTAATAATTCTAAAAGATATAAATAACTTAAAACGTAAAAGCCTAAAAACCTTATTAAAGGAAATATTATAGCTAAGTTATATAATATAACTATTATTTAATTTAATTAGTTATAATTAAAGACAAAAAGTAATAATCTAATAGTCTTTATAAGTATATAAAGCTACTACTTAATAAATAAACTAAGAAGGTAAGTATAAAGAAGTAAAATCCTACTACTAGCTTATCTTAATAAGGAATAAGTATCTTACTAAGTTAAGAAGTCGCTAAACCTTATTATAATAGCGGTATTATTAATTAAAAGTCTTTAAAATCGAAAATTAATTTAAGTATTAATAAGGAAGCTAAAGTAATTAATCTTAACTTTTATTAAGACCTAGGTCTTACGATAATTATAAATCTACTAAAGAATAAGTAAATGTATAAAACGGGTTTTAAGATATTAAGTTAAATAGTCTTTTATACTTAAAAGTACTTAGTATTAGTATTAATATAGAAGTTAAACCTTTTATACTAAATAGAAGTAAATTATGCTAAAACTTACTAAGGCTTATAAAGACTTTTTATAAATAAATTAACGTTTAAAAGCTTTTATCTTTTATTTATAATAGCTTATAAGGTATATTTAAAAGGATAAGAAAATAAAATATAGCTAAAAATAATAATAAAATATTTCCTTTTATAATAAGTTAAAAGAAAATTGCAATACATTATGAAAAATAAAAGGCTAAAAGGAGAAAACTTAAAAAAGTATATAATTGTAAAGAAAAAAGAAAAAGGGAAATAATTAAGTAAGTAACAAGCTAGAATAAATAAGTAGGAAAATTCTTAGTAAAAGTATAAAGAAAAGTAAAGTAATAAACTAAGACTTTTTTAATTATATACTTCTTATATAGTATATAAAAGGTTTTAGGCCTAGATATTATTTTTAAGCTACTTTAAAACCTACTTAAAAAAGGTTTTTTGTTTTACTTAGCTTTTCTTTTCTTTTTTTCTTTAAGTAACATGTTTTAATTTTCTATATGTTTTCTCTATATTTAAACTTATGCTTTTTAACTATATATTTACTTTTATATAAAATGTCTATCCGTCCGACTATGTAAAAACATTGCGCGCTAGTTATTACATAGTCGGATAATTAACGTATATAGCCGATATAGCGGATTTACACCTAAACAGCCTCCTTATCTCGATATACCCGGTATAAGAGATACGATAGTAAAAAACCCGCGTATATACTGCGGTAAAAAACCCATGCCTCCGTTGGGAATCGAACAGGGTGCTGCGCGGAAGCCGGGCTTATAACCACAAAATGTCTGTCCGTCCGACTATGTAAAAACATTGCGCGCTAGTTATCACATAGTTAGATAATTAACGTATATAGCAGATATAGTAGATTTGCACCTTAATATTTACTTGTCTTTTTCTTTAAAGCCTTAAAAGGAAAAGGAAAGGTTCTTTTAAAACTATTCTTATTTATACTTATTAGACGTATTTTTTACGTTTAATTTAATCTTTTTAATCTTTTTAAGCAAAAACTTATAAAGGCAAATTTAATTAGTTACTTTTATACTTAAGCCGTTTACTATTTCTTTTATTAACGATGTAGTAAATAAGACGATATAGACTTAGCTCTTTAAGTATAAAATCTCTATTTTTAATTATAATATATACTACTTTTTAAACTTATAAAGTAAGTAAAACAACTTCTTTAGCAATTTTATTAAAAGCTAAGCTAATTTTTTATCTTGTTAATAAAAAGCATATAAAAGAAATAAAGCCTTCTTAATTTATTAAAACCAATTAAAAATCTATAATAACGTTTAGCTTAACTAGTTTATATTATACCCCTTTTAAGTAAATATACTTATATAGATTTTTAAACTTCTTAATTATATCCTTATAGCTAGTTCTTCTTACTATAATTTAAGTACTATTATATAGTTAAATAGATAGGTATATCGGAACTACTTTTTAAAGATATATAGTTTTTTATAAAAATCTATTAAAAGGTCTAGTTTAATAGCGTTAATATAGGTTTATTCCTATATATTCTTAAAAGAAATTAATAAGGTATTATCACTATTTTTAATAGCCTTTTATGAATATTACTTAAAATAGTAACCGCGATAATTCTTTTTATATAACAAAAGACTACTTTTTATAAGCTAAGTTAAGAATTTTAATTTTGTATTTAACTTAATTCTTTTTATTTATAATTAATAAAACTTTATTCGCTACTATAAATACGTCGCTAAAATAATAAGATCGGTATATAGTTAAATTTAAGCTAGTTATATTAAAGAGCTTACTTATAAGACTAATATAAGCGTTTTGTTTATATCTTAAATATTAATTTATAATGCTAATAAGAAGAAGTGTTTATAATAGTCTTAGTATAAGTAGAATTTATAGTCTTTAAAAGTATATCCGTAGACTTTAATTTAATTCTTATTAGCAGAATCTTATAAAAAAGAACTTATAATATAGCTACTAAGCCTTAATTATAATTTAATATTAAATAGAAAGTCTTTAATTTTAAATCTTTACTTACTCCTTTTTTAATGCTTTATTTTAAGCTTTTAAATAAAAAGGTTTTTAGTAATTTAGTTTTAAAGAGGTTTAAGGATTTTCCTTTTAAGAATTAGTAAGTATATAAGTATATTCAGCTTACTAAAAGCTATTTTTCAGCTTTAAAGCAAGCTATAAAGTCTTTTTATGCCCTCGCTATACACAAACTTAAGTATTATAAACTTTTTATATAATAAACTAAGAGCTTTAAGTAAGGATTTAAACTAAAAGATAAGCTTAAAGCAATAAAACCTTTATAGGCTAATAATTAACTTATTATATATAGTAGTTTAAACTTTTTCTTACAATCTTTTTATTCTTAAATCTCTATAACAATTAAAGTTATTTAGCTATATTTACTCCTTTAAAGACTTTTTACTTTTTAAAATTAAGGTTTTTTATTTAAAACTACTTTTTACTTACTTAAATACGTTATAATAACTTAACTAATATTTAGTATTAAGCTAAGTTTAGTCTTAAGCTATTATAATACATATGAAAATATATAGATACTTTTATTTTAACTTACTTTAAGGGCTAGTAGTTTATAAAAATCTTAAAAGTTATTAGTTAAAACATTATAATAATAGTAAGTTAAAAATAGGCCGGTTTTAATTTAAAGGGTTATTAAATCTCTAAAACTCTTATTAAAGTTTATTTAAAGCGCTAATATTTTAAGCCGCTTTAAAAAGAGTTAATCTTAAAGCCAATTCCTTAAGGCCTTTTAAGCTTTTATTTATAAAGAAAATTCTTATAGCACTACTAAAAGCGTTTTACTCCCCTTATTTAAAAAGAAAACCTTTAGCGACTTAAATAACCTTATAAGCTAATATTAATATACGTAGCTTTAAACTTTTAAGACTTTTTATAATTTCTTAAGTTACTTAAGACCTTTTTTTTAACTTAAAGCTATAATTTAAGATGCTTTATATAATTATAAATTTTATTTGTTTTAAAAAGAAAAGGCCTTTAAAATAGCAATATATTTATTAAAAATATGTTTATTGCTATTTCTTAAACTATAATATATAAGGACTTATATATTCTCTTATAAGTAAATTTAAAAAAAAGACTATTTTTCAAATTACTTTAATATTAAAAAAACCTATAATCAGACTAATAACTTAAAAAAGCCTATATAACGATAACTTAAAGGATACAGGCCACCTTATAGTATTATATTTTAGTTTTAAAGTAAGTTTTAAACCTATTTACCTTTTAAATTAATTATTTCTTTTAAACCTTTAAGTTAAATTATAACGGAAACCTTATTCCGTTAGTAATCCTAAGTTCTAAAAGTACTAATATTAAGTAAAGTAAATACTGCTAAATATAAAGGAGTTACTAATAAAGTAAATACTGCTAGTAACGAGTTATAACTATTAAAGTAGATACTAGTAGTTATAAGGAGAGACAATATAGCTTAATAGTTAAAGACGGCTAGTATCGGCTATAAGCAGTATAGGTTAGATACGCTTATATTCGGCTTAGGTTAGCTATAGCTAATAATAAGATTAGTATCGGATAGATCGACTAATACCTTATATAATCAACCGATACCTCGTATAAAGTTAAGGTAAAAAGCCTTCCTTTAAAAAAGGATAGAATCTTATAAAAGGTTTTAAGATAAGGATATTTAGTTTTATAAGTTAGTTATAAGTAATAAAGCGTATATTACTTATAACTAGTAATAAAGATAGCGTAAGCTATTTTTATTAGCTTAAGAAGTAGTCTAATAACCTTATAAGTTATACGAGGTATAAGTTATAGATTAGTATATAAAAGCATATAAAAGCATATAAAAGGAAAGCCTTTTAGTAGCCTTAAAAGGGTATAAAAAGAGGTCTTTCCTCTTATTTCCCTTAACTTCTTTCCTTTCCTTTTTTTTTCTTCTCTAGCTAGTTTTAATACGAGAAATCCGTATAATAAGATACCCTTATTTTATTTAGTTTAGTAGTTAGCACTAAGTCTTCTTTTAACTTTCCGGCTAGTAAATTTAAATTAAATAAATTAAGCCTTACTACTTAGCATATAAAAAACGCTAAGGGTTCCGCGGTATAAACCTAGCTTATAAGAATCTTTACGAACTTATTAGCTCCGATAAAGAATACTTAGTATTTTTATACTTAGTAAGTTTTTTAAGCTATTAAGTAAAAGAAAGGTATTTATTTAAATTACGTTTATTTAATTATAAGAAATTAAAAACGAAATATCTCCTTTTACGATATCATAGCTAACTAGTTAGCTATAAGCGAATTAAAGATATTTTAAGCTTTCTTATCCCCTTATAAGCTCTATAAATAGTAGTTTTATTTTAAAAATTAAAGCTCTTAAACTTTATACTAAAGAATTAGCTAAGCTATAAGCGTTTATTACCTCTTTTAAAGCTTATTTTTAGTTCTATCTTACTATAATAAATTAAGATATAGTAAAGGTTATATTTATATCTAGTTGCTTATAAAGCTTAGCTAGAATGTAGTTCGAATTAATTCTTAAGGACTATATAGATAATAGTCTTTAAAATAAGGATTCTAAGATAAAGAATATTTTCAAGAATTTTAATAACTTTAAAAAAGCTCTATAAAAAACGTTTAGAATTATAAACAAGTAATGATTAATAAAGTATAAATTTAAAACCTTTAAGTATATTATATCTTTATTAGCTTATATAGCTCCATTTTAAAAAAGAACTTTTAAGCTAAAATAAGAAGACGATGCCTTTATAGCAACTTTTTATAAACGTCTTAAAAAAGAGGTTAAGGGTAAAATTTACCGCTTAGATAAGCAAAAGACGCTTATAGACTATATTAGTTTAGCTATCTAAATAGACAATAAGTAGTATAAACGCAAGTAGTAAAAGAAGCACTATTTAACTCTTAGTAGGGTGATAAATAAAAATAATTAAAAGTAACAATATAACTTAGGTAATATAATAAACTTAAATAGCCTTAAAGTAAGCTTGCTAAAGCTTGCTAAAAAAGCTATTTAATGCTTTAATAAATAAAAAGAAGCCTATATTATAAGAGACTATATTAAAAAAAGGAACCCTTTTAAAGAAAAGAATATACTTATTTAAGAGAATAATGCCCTTTTAGCTTATAATCCGTTATATACTTTACTATTACCTTTTACTAAGGATACCGAAATTTATATAAAGCTTATTATGCTAACCCTTAGTTTATTTAAAACTCGTTCGCTTATAAAGGGTTTTTATAAAGAAGAACTTCGGATAAAGATAAAAGCTAAAAGCTTAAACGATAAATAGAAAAATGCTTTTAAGACTAATAATAATTATAAGCCCGGAACTTTCTTATAGACTATTAAAAAAGACGACGAAAATACTCCTTATTCTAATTTAAATATTAAGCCTTAAAATATAAAAGATAATAATAGCTATATTTTAAAAAACCTTGAATTTAAAAAATTAAATAAAGAGCCTAGTTTTTAAAAAGATAATAATAATATGCTTTATACTCCTTTTATTAAGTATCTTAATAGAGTTATTATTATTAAGAATAAGGCTTATAAGTAGCTATCTTAGACTAAATACTATAATAACGACTACTTTATATATAAGTCGGATAAGTAAGGAAGTAGCTAGATTTTTAATTAAGAAAGACTTATAATAAACCCGCTATAACGACTAAAAAACTTATAACTAATACTAAGGTTTTTATAAAAAACCTAAAAAAGGATATTGAAGCTAATAAAAAGGAACTTATATAAGAAAACACTAATAACTAAATTAAAATTAAATAACTTTTACTTTTAAAGCAGTATAACAAAACGACTATTAAAAACCTTTAAGATAGTAACCTAGATTTAACGAATAAGATTATAAAGCTAAAGAAAGACTATATATCTCTTTTTAAATATATTACTAATTTAATTAAAGATTAAGACGATCTTAAGAAAAAGAACGACGAGCTATTTAAAAAGCTTAAAGAAGATATTAAATTTATTAACTTACTTATTAAAGATATATTTAAACGATATAGCGAGTATTTCGAGATAAATTATAATCTTTATAATAAGGTTAATAATTTAGAAATAGTATATAAGGCTAAGAAATTTTTAAATAGTATGTTTAAAAGCTAGTTAAAAGCTTAGTAAGAGGAGATTAATAACTAAAAGCAATAAAAGGAAATCGATCGTAAAGAATGTATTAATATTATTAGTAAAGCAGTTAAGAACTATAAAACTAATAAGGATTTAGTTTTTTAAGCTATTAAGTAGCTTAGTTGCTTAAATAAACTAATTCCGTAAAAAGAATTAAGATTTATTAAAAAGTTAGTAAATAAGGCAAAACCTTAACGAGCTTAAGAATAATAAGGCTATTCCTTAATATAAAGAACTTACTTATATTAAATAATAATTCTCGATATATAGAACTGACTTCTTTATAAGAATTTAAAGAATATTGCTATTATATATTAGTAGATTATATTGCAATAAGTAGCTATTTTTCCTTTATAATAGTAAATCGTTGAAAATTATATTATAAAAATATAAACAAGCTTTATATTCTTTTTTAAGTAAAATAATTACCCTTTAAGTAAAACAACAGTAAAATTATACTTAAGACTAATTCTCTTAAGTATATAATTAGGGTTTATAACTTAAAAGATTATTTCGACGTCTTAGCTATTGGCTATAATATAATATTAAGACTACCCTTTTTACGGAATTATAATCATATAATAGATTAAGATAAAGGTCTTTTAAGGTTTAAAGATAATACTTTAATTTTCTCTCTTTATAGTTTAATAAAGGACGAACTTTAAACGAAACCTTTAAAAACCTTAAATACGGCAATACTTAATAATAACTATTTAAGGAATAATAGTAAAGATAATAATAAAGCGGCCTATATAGATATAAATATCGCACTAATAAATATCGTAATAAATTATAATAAGGCGACTAGTACGATAAATAATAATACTATGACGATTAGTATAATATACGCGAAAATAACGCTAAACCTTAGTAAAGATACTAAAAGCCTTAAAGGTAATTATAAAGCTACTTATGATTTATTAAAAAGAAATTTATTTAATACTTAAAAGGATATTAAGTATTAATACCTTAAGACTAAAAATAAGATTAAGAAATAGAATAAAAGGAGAAAAAGACGAGATAATTTATATAAAAGAAGCTCGTAGTATTTAGAAGGTACTATAAATTTAAAGCACCTTAAAGAGCGAATATAATATATAAGACGGCTAGAAGTTACTATTAATTTAAAATACCTTTAAGATTATGATTTAAAAATACTTAAAAATATACTAAAGAGATATTTTAATATATTTACGCCGCTACGTAAAGATAGGCTACCGCTAAGAGGTATTAAAGATTACTAAATTAAGTTAAGAAAAGGCTTAAACTTAGATTTTATAAAATATATAACTTAAATAAGAAGTATTTAAAGTTATTAAAAGAATATATCGACGAAAACCTATAAAAGGTTATATTACAGAGTTTAAATTAGAATATAAAGCTCTTATACTATTTACTTAAGAGAATAGTAAAGAAAAAGAAAAAACTTAACTTTATATCGATTTTAAAGAATTTAATAATAATAAGATTAAAGACTAAGCTCTATTACCTCTTATAAGCAAAAAAAGAGATAGACTAGCTAATAAGCATTAGTATATAAAAGTTAACCTTAAATCTACTTCTAGCTAAATATATATTAAAGAGGGAGACGAAGTTAAAATAGCTTTTAAAACGCAATAAAGACTTTAGGAATTTTAAGTTATACCTTTAAGGCTAACTAATATACTAGCACCCTTTTAAAAGAGAGTTAATAGTATATTAAATCCTTATTTAGACCGTTTTTATTTAGCTTATTTTAATAATATTATTATATACTTTAATACGCTAAAGCAATATTCTAAAGAAGTTAATATAATACTAAAAGCGTTAAAAAGAGCTAGCTTATACATCTTACCGGAGTAATATAGCCTTTATATTTAAGAAATAGAATTCTTAAGGTATATAATTACTCTTTTTTATAAAAGGATAAACCCTTAAAAGATTTCTATAATTAAAGATTAGCTAATCCCTATAAAAATTAAGGAAATCTAAAGCTTTATAGGATATATAAATTATTATAAGAAGTTTATATCGGACATTTGTAAGATAATTATATTAATCTTATCTATATTAAAAAAGTAAAAACAGACCCTTTTACGTAAAGACTATAAATAAATAAAGCTTTGAAAAAATTAAAGGATGACTTATAAACAATCTTATATTAAATGCCTATAATATAAAGAAGCCGTAAAATTTAAAGATAGATGCCTTTAATTTTACATTTAGCGCGTAATTAAGCTAGCGCAATAATTATAATATTCTTAAGCTTATAGCGTTTTATTCGAAGAAGCTAGTAAGTATAGAGATTTATTACCCTATATATAATAAAGAATTCTTCGTAGTTATCTATACTTTAAAAGAATTTTAATACTATATTTTAAGGAATATATATAAACTAAAGGTTTATACGGATTATAAGAATATTAATTATTTTGCCATGATATAGCAGTAAAATACTAAGTAAATAAGATAAGCTAAATTATTTTTAAAATTTAATTATAAAATTATATTTAAGAAAGGTTTAAAGAATAACTAAGCTAATATAATTAGCCGACAACTAGACCGTAACGATAAAGAAGAGTCTTAGAAAAAGATCTTATAATTTCTAAATAATAATAATAAATTTAAGTTTAAGACGTTATATATACTATTTAATATATAAGGAGATCTTACTACTTTAAAATTACTTAAGAATTCTTATAAGAACCTAGATAAGAAAGAATATAAGAATCTTAAGTAGGAGGGAAAAATAGCGTTATATAAAAATAAGCTATTTCTTACCTTAAAGACTAAGAAATAGTAATAACGGATTTTTATTCGCACTTCTTTTTATAAATGTTAAGGTATTATAAAAACGTATAATAACATTAAAAATTATTATAGCACTTATAACCTCTATAGGAAACTCTAAAGAGATATTAAGGTATATAATATATATAATAAGAGTAAGGCTATATAATATAAGCCTTATAGTAATTTAATTCCTTAAAAGGTTCTATTAAAACATTAAGACTTTATAGCTTTAAACTTATGTATAAATTTATTAAAGTCTATAAATCCTATAATTAATATAAAACAAGATTTTATTTTAGTTATAGTTAATCGTTTAATAAAGTTTAGCTATTTTATTTTAACGTATAAAGCTTAAAACGTAGAAAGGTTATCTTATATTTTTATAGGATATATTATAGCTAATTAAGGACTTTTAAGTTCGAATATTTCAGATTAAGATTAAAAATCTATTTCGAATTTCTAATAAGGTTTAATATAAGCTTTAAGTATAAAGTATACATTATCCACTGCTTTTTACTAAATTTTAAATAAAATAATAAAACAATTAAATTAGACGCTTAAGTAATATTTTTAAAGCTATATAAGTTATTAGTAGAATAATTAAGCTTTTTAAATTGCTTATAGTATAGTTAGCGTATAATAGGTTTTATTTTAAGCCTATTAAAAATACTTTAAAATTCGCTAATTATAGCTTTATACTAAAAGCCTATAAGTCTTTTTTACTTAAAGAAGTTATAGCCGAAAAAGCTATATTAAACTCTAAGTAGTTAATTAGCTTATATAGATTTATAAAATCAGAATAAAAAGATATTATTAAGAGGATATTATATTATTATAATATAAAGTAGTCTTTAGAACCTTTTTTATATAAAGACGATAAAGTATATCTTTAAATAAGGAATCTTAAGATTTATATACTTTATAAGTCTTTAGATTATAAAAAGATAGGACCTTTTAAAGTTATAGAAAAAATAGAAAAGGTTAGTTTTAAGTTAAAATTTTAATTAATCTACTTATCTACCTTAATTTTCATATATCTTTATTAAAGCTAACTTTATAAGAAGCTAAGGTAGTAAGAGAGCTAAAGTTAAAAAGAGTTAAAAAGAGCGAATATAAGCTAAAGGTATACTTGCTAAAAAGATAGAAAATTAAAAATACTTTTATTTAGTAAAGTAAAAGGATTATCTTAGTTTAAATAATACTTAAGAACGTATAAAGCACTTAAATAATGCTTTAAGAAAAGTTAAGAATTTTAATTAATAAAAGCCTTAAGTAAAAGTATTAGCCTTTCTAAGCTAGAATTTCTTTACTTTCTTTAGATAGTAAAAGTAAAAGGAAATCTAATAAGGAAAGAAACCTTATAGTTAAGTTTATATTACTTAGTATATATCTTTTTTAAAATAGGATTCTCTTTATTTTAAAAAGGATCTATAAGGGATATAGTTAGGATTCTCTTTAAAGAATTCTTAAGGTTATTCTCTTTAACGTAGGATTTCTTTTACTATTTTAAGAATTCTATTAAGGTTAAGGAGAACATTATAAGATTAGACGTTTTTCTTTCTAGGTTTAAAAAGACCTTAAAGAGAGAAATATATTACGGAAATCCTATTCTCTTAATAATCCTAAGTACTAAAAGTACTAATATCTAGTAAAGTAAACACTGCTTAATATTAAGGAGTAATAAGTAAAGTAAATACTGCTAGTTATAAGTTATAACTTATAAGGGAGTAAAATATACTCTCCCGCAGCCTATAGGCTAAATACAGCATAAATAACACATAACATAAATACGCTGAAATATACATTAAATCCGCTATACAATTCTACATACGATACATATTTCTTTATATTATTTCACCGACATATAAGCAAGATATGAGCAGATTAGGAAGAGGTGTGTGTGGAGACTATATGCATGATC
>JAPEBW010002311.1:0-13126 GCA_027405785.1 Ophiocordyceps robertsii
CTTGCAGTGGCCGACCCTCTATCTCTCTCTCTCTCGCGCTCTGTTGGACAGGACAAGGCCTGCACAGCCTGCCTGCACTGGGTCGCGCGCGGGGATCAGCTTAGGCGAAGGCAGGGTAAATTATCGACTGGGGGAGGGAGGGCGTGTGGACTCGTGGAGGGGGGCGTGTGTCTTGCCGGCGGCCCAGGATCTCTCTCTGGCCTCCGGGTTTGGGCTTGGTGGTGTCGAGCTAGGCCTCGTATTAGTGGTCTGCCTTTTGACAAGGACAGAGACATGCCTCGAGGGACGATCCAAGTCCGATGAAGCAGGCGAATGGCTGCTCGCTGCTTGCACATGCGCCTTCTTGGCAGCGCCTTGGTTGGAGGACGCGACGCACGCAGCACAAGGCGGTGTCCATGTACAGCGGACCGAGGTACACGACTCTGCGCTCTCGAGATGGGATGCTGTCGAACTGCTTGCTTTGCTTGCGGGGGATGATGGAGAGCCGCAGCAGCAGTCTCCCGAAACGAACAAGGGGAGCTTGTCCGGAAGTCATGGGCCACGGACGACAGACGGGAGGGCCTGGGATGGCTGTGGACAAGCGCGCAGCGTGTAGATACTCTTGCCACGCCACGTCAACGGTGGGCTCGAAGGTATCTTTCGGAACGCTCTTTGTCACCAACTAACGCCAGCCCTTTCTTTGCTTGACCAAGGTGCTCCGTCTGAGCTCGGTGAGCTTGCAGTACCATAGAGCCTACCCTAGAGCCCACCCACCCACACATCCGCACACGGGCGTGTCTGCGGATTGCCTGCATCCTTCAGCATCCCTTGGCAGGCCCTTGAAGACGACGAGCCCTGAAGACTGTCGCTGCTTACTTGCGCCAAGCAGCTGGCACTTGCCCTACCGAGTGGCCGCAACCAGCCCACAACGTACATACTTGCCCGCTATCTGAGGGTACAGCCCTGCCCTGGCTGGCAAACGCTGTTGCACCTCATCTCCTCACAATGGCAGAGAGTCATGACCACTGTCCGCTGCGGCCAGTGACTTCAACCCCCAAGGTTCGGCCCGTCAGCAGCGAGGCTCGTCGACATCACGCACATGCTGCAGCAGCATCGTGGCTTGTTCGCTTGATAATGCACGTATTGTGTGAATGACGGCCTGCACAACAGCCGCGCCCACCGGCCCAAGGGAGAGAGAAAAAAGGTATGAAAAAGTCACGAGCCCCCTGTGCCCAGTCCCGGCATCTGGGAGATCCGCAGCGGCCAGCCCTGCTGTGCGACAACGATTAACAACCTGGCCCCCACAGGCTACCGCCGTGGTCCCGGGTAGGCTCTGCCAGCTCGGGGGCGGGGGTGTCTCAAAAGCTCAACGAATGCGTGCCGCTAGAGCTGCCTTTTTCTGCAAACAGAACGGGACCGGGAAAGGCAGAGGGTAATGGAGAGGCTCTGACTGGCTCGCTTCTTGGACTGCCTGACTATTCGCATCCAGGAAAAACATGGCTGCATCGTGGACGTGGTGGCACTGACGGGCTGCAGAGCACAAGAGCTTCGTCAATTGCAGCCTTTGCCGGACAGCGAACGAGGCAATCTCCCCTCCGTTCCAGGTGCGAAAACCCGCCGGCGACATTTCGGCTCTACCGGGCACCGTGTGCAGATGGAAGCCGACGCCGTCTCATACCGAGCCATGCTGCCGAGGGCTGAATACACAAACGTCGTCCCTCGGGCTTGTTGCACCATCAACCCACATCGACATCCATTAAACACTCTCTTCCAGCTGATGTTACCTTTACCTTCGAGGCACAATGAGGCCACGGCAAGCAAAAAACCAGCACCGTGGCCGCGTCGACAGCGGCTTTTAGAGTTTGCAGGAATCCGTGCATCCCGGCGGGTCCAGCAAAAGCCAGACTTCAAGGGAGGTCCTCCCTCCTGTCCTCCCTCCGCCGCCAAGGCCATGCAGGTACATGTGCAGTATCACATCTCGCCGAGTGTCTCTATCCCACCGGCGACGAGGCCTCAATGTACTTGGAGCCACTCGTCATGCCAAGCTGAGTCTCGGCTGTGCCAGCACTGACCTGCATGTCTCTCCGAGCTCACAATCTCGTCTTCCCTTGCTTGAATCGATAGGTAAGTCGTCTGCCCTGTTCAGGCCCGTTCTGCTCTAGCCGCTGTTCTTTGGCTCCACATACTGCTATCAAGTAATGAAATAGGTGTAAAAGACTCATCCATCCCCTCCCTTGTCCTCACTCTTCACCGTCTTCGCAAGTCGACGACATCAAGACAGCTCGTCTGTTTCCCCCGTCGCACGGCCCATTGTCATTCGACGGCCCGACCCTCGCCAGATCATTTCCCCATGCTCTCAAGAGGTCTCTGCATCTATCGCCTGCGGGGACAAACCGAGTGTCTCGCGTGGAATGACGCCGAGCCCTAGTTTGTTGCATTGTGGCAGCACGGGTACCTGATGTGCCAGGTGGAACAAGTTCCTGGACTTTGCGCCATGGCGGCCAAGACACCGAGTAGCAGTACCTGCACATGGCTTGCCCGACTCAAGATGTATATCCACTCCACGTCTCAACCCCTGACGGGCCTCAGTCTGCACAACCGGCCTGCTCGGGACAGCTTCAGTCAGATCCGTTCCATTGGCGCGTGGTGCGGCAAGTGATCGCATCAACGAGATGCCCCATTCGCCATGTGGTGAAGCCCGACCCCGGCAAGCTTGGTTGAGCCAAACCCCCCTGGCCCAGACAGCCCGCGTCGTTCATTGTTTCTGATGCCAGCCGGCCTACACTCAGTAGAGGGCAAATGCAGACTTCTGCGCACTTGGTGTCAAAGCGCAACAAGGCCGAACGTGTTGGTGCCTGGCGATTCCTCTCACGCCCCCCCTTTTCTCCCTTCGTGGTGTGGGCGCACGGCTGCAGGGCCACCAACCACGGCCTTGTCTGCACATTTCGTATGCAAGGCTCGATGGCCTGACCCAACCCAGGGCAATGGAGCGATCTCGTTCATCACTAGCCGCAGACGTGGCCGCGAGCTGCGAGATACTGCGCCATCAGAAAAACAGAGACAACTGGCTGCCCGGACGGATGAGAAGCAGGGCGCGCGGGCCCTCAGCACCAAGAGCAAGGGTCGGGGCGGCCGACAACCATGCGCTCGAGACTGTCTCCGGATTCCTGTCCCGCCGCTCGCAAGGATTTCCAAGCATCATGTCATGGCAGATGACGAGATTTCGTCCCAAAGGCTCGGATTGATGCTTGTCAGAGGATCGACATCCGGACCCCCTGCTTAGCCACGACGGCGTCGGCTGAAAAGCTGCCAGCTCGAAAACGCCGTCGTCCACGGAACGGGTAACATGATGCCAAACAAGGGCACGACGGACTGCTGGTAGCGACTCTCTGGTACCTGACGAGCCCATTGACCCTGAATGTGAGTGCACAGTCCTCGAGCGCAAGAGCTGGCTTGCGCTTTTGGCGACAATCTGCTACACCTCCTAGCCACGCCACAAGGGGGGGAACCATCTCCCTCTAGCACCCCAAGTACGTATTGTACTCTGTACTGTACGTGTCGTGTACATAGGTACTCTTTGCTTCTGCCAGTGGCGTGTCTCTAGTCAGTGCGGGGGCCAGATTTATGTTGGCCTGCACTTCGTACATGCTCTGTAAAGGCTCCCCCTCCCGAAGGCTCTGTACAAACTCTGTTGCCGTCAATGGCTTGCCGGTTGCATCAGAGGTCACCTGGACCAGGCGATGGGGGCCGAGGGAGAGCGGCCACACAGTTGCGAGCGGCAGGCCTCCCATTATTCGGAGCCAGAGTTGGATACCATCGGGGCCGTTGCAGTCCGCTTGCTCGTCACTTCGAATCTGACATGCACCGACCCGGCCAGGGGTTTCGCCCTCGTCCATCACCCTCGTCCATCAAGCTGTTGTACCTGGGGTCCGGGATTGAGAGGCCAGTCCGGGTGTGTATCCCGCGAGGGGGCCCAGCTGTCGGAGCAGATGGGAGATTGAGCGGAGAGGCGGGTCATCGTCTTGGGTGCCGGAGCGGCGGCGCGTAGTTAAATGTGCTGTCCGTGAGCCGGCACGCCGGGGACATTGACGGCAGCGGCCAAGACTCCTTTTGCCGTACCGTGCCGGTGCACAGGAGCCATTGCAAGGCTCGCTGACGGGGCCAAGTCATGAGTTGAACCGTGCTGTAGCCCTTCCAGGCGTCGTCGTGCCAGAATCTTCGAGCACAAGCCCCATCGCGGGCCTCGCAACGTGCCCTTCAAATTCTGCTGATGCCGACTTTGCCAATTGCTAAAGGCTTCCGAGGTCCGTCCCTCCTCACGTGCCCGGCAAGAAGATGCCATCATGAGCTTGGAAATTTCCGATTAGTCATCGTCGCGGACTCGTCACACGCGTGCTGGCTGGCTGCACCTGCCGGCGCAGCATCGCCGAGTCGTCACCGGCAGGCTGCCTGTTCCTGCGACTCACTCACGGCTGCCGGCCTCTTTAAATACCCGAGACGATGCTTGCGGCCTTCCACCATCATCTTCCGCCCTTCAACCTTTGATAGACCTTTTCTCGGCCCCAGTCCCTTCGCCCCCGATACGGCCGGTGCATCGTCATGGCAGCTCTCTCGACAGAACAGCGCGAGCTGCAGCTGGTGGAAAATGTCGAGTTCAAGATCCTTGCCGTGGCAAACAAGGAGGAGAAGCTCCAGCACCTGCTGCAGCTCTACCTCACGCCGCTGATCCTCAAGGCCGCGAGTAGCCATGGCTCGGTTCGCGAGAGGGTGCGTTCCACGCCGCCCTCGCCCTTGACCACCGTTGACGCCCTCGCTCCAGGTGATACGGATATTGGCCCGGCTCAAGACCTTTATTCAGCCTCCGTCGTACGTCTACAACGATCTCCCCATGCCCGGGGCCTTGGCTGTGGCTTACATGGACTGTAGAATCGTGCTGCCCGTCAAGGCATTGCTGGAGCAGTACAAGGCCAACGACTCTCCCGTCGTCAAGCAGCTCGACCTGTCCTTTGTCCAGCATAGTCTGGATAGACTGGATGTGGAGGATCGCGCGCCTCTCATTCCCATTGCCCTTCAGGGTCTTGCTGCCGACGAGGGCCAGCCTCGAGCTACCAGCATGCTCAACATTGTCCTCCGACTGCTTCTCGACGCTCGGATACCCCCTCGTGGGAGCAAAGATGATGAAGCATTCAGATCCTCGGTTGGTCTTTCAGACGAGGCCGACGCCAAGTATCTAGCCAACGTCATTGGCGTCTTCTTCCGCTTGCGAGCCCCCAGTGGCGCACAGAGCCTGGCGCGGTCCAACCCGTCACTCACTCGACAAGAGTTGGATATGTTCGCCATGGAGAACACTGACTCTGAGAAAGTCTTTCGACGTCTCTCTGAGCTCAAAGTCAAGCTGGTGACCTTTTTGGCCAGCGGGGCTTTGACAGACGAGGAAAAGTTTCTCCCTGCCCTCTATGCCGCGGCGGGCTTCGATAACAGGGTCGCCTCCACAGCAGAGGAGATTATCAAGAGGAGCTCCGTCTCCATGGAGAACGAGGCGTTGGTCAAGCGCCTCTTTCACGCCCATTCCATTCTGCCCGCGTCCTACCGCACCCGCATCCTCGGCATGCTGTCCAAGTCTGCCGTTTCGACGACAATGACCGACAGCATAACGGGCGTCGTCGAAAGAGACTTTGCGCCACAGCGCTCAGAAGAGCCATCTGCTGCGTCAATGCAGCCAACGAGCGCCTTGGAACGGACAAAGCTTCACAACGCGCTGTTCCAGTACCTGTCTTGGGTCGCCCGAGTCGGACCTTCGCAGCCTGGATTCGCCATTGGCCCTCCGCTCATCCGCAGCATGACGACGTACATTGAGACACGGGGCTGGCCTGCGCCTCAGAACTCGTCCCAAGATGAAGTCGATCTGCGGTCCAAGGCCTACGAAACCATTGGGATGCTAGCAAGAAGCGCGAGCCTGTCCGTGGGTGAGCGTCTGGAGCTCGGTGCCTGGCTGTTCCGCTCGCTGTCCGAGGACCCGACCACCGACGCGGTCGTCAACATCGACGGCGCCCTCTCCAGTCTGACGGCTGGTATCCCGCCCGGCATCGGGGGCGACCAAGAGCTGCTGAGAACCATGCTCCTCAAGTACATGTCGCTCCCCGACGAAGCCCCTGTCGTGAGAAGCACGCGTCACGCCGCGGTCAAGTGGGCAAACCAGTGTCTTCCATTTTCAGATATCCGTGCCCGGTGGATCGACATCTTGGCAGTAGCCGGACGCTCGAATGAACGGAGTGACGTGGTCGAGCAGGGCCACAAGGGACTGGACCCTTGGACGTATTGCGCCCATAGCGAGTCGAGCCCGCCCCTGCCAGACTGGAAGCACATGGTCGTCGCCTTCTTCAACTCCCCCATCGAGCCACATCAGTCGTCTGCTCGGGGATCCAGGAGCAGCTCAACGACTGGGCCAAACGCCGCCGTCTTCCAAAACTTCTCGGATGGAAGGATCCAGGCGTTCCCTGTCGCGCTTCGATACTGCAAGCAAATCATGCTGCTCGCGACCCTCGACGACTTCACGGTCCAGCCGGACTGGATGCAGGCGCTGGACGCACAAGTCAAGACAGACGTTAAATGCCGAGACAAGATACGAGCATACCTGAAGACTGTTGAAAGCGCACACATCATCCTATATCTCAAGTCGTGCCTCGCGGGGGCTTTTCTGGAAGACTCCCCCATTGTCGAAGAATGCATCAGATGCTTCGTTGATGTGGCCTCTCTGAGTCCAGAAGGTCCTTTGGCCGGCCTGGCAGACACCAATTCCGGCCTCCTTGGCTTGATCAAATCCAACAAGAAAGAGGTCCGGAACCTAGGCGCCAAGACCCTGGGCATACTTGCTGCTCATCCTGCCAATTCTTCTGACAGCGTCATGTCCTGGAGCACGACTCTGCGCTCGCTATTTGCAGATGCTCAACGTCTTGTCGGGCCCGACTCCAACGCCGCCGACGGTGCGTTGCTTGCACTCGGGTATCTCAACTCACGATCCGTCTACTATGACCGCGACTTCCCTAGAGATGTCGAGTACCCCCTGAATCTAATCGTCGATGAATCTGGTTCCTCATCGCTTCATGCATCCGCATTGGATTCGTTTTCTCAGCTGTGGTCAGCAAAGCTGGCGCTGCCCCCCGCGGATGGAAAATACTCTATTCGAAGCGTGGTTGAGAAGCTCTCAGCCGAGGCCAAAAGGGGGAATGAAAGGGCCGTCGCCGCTCTAGGGAGTCTTGCCATTGGACTGGATGACTCTGCCGACACCGAGCTGGCCGAGACTGCCCAAGACGGCGAGGAGGGGCCAGGTCGCGGCGTCCTCGGTTCGATCCTCAAGGAGCTGCTTTCCCTGCACGAGGTGAAGCAGGTTGAGCTTCAGTTCACTGTCGGAGATGCAATCACCGCCGCCGTGGCTCGCTGGGAATCGGACCAGGTCATTGTGAGGCTGGACGTCGAGGCACGCAGCTCACGATTCCGATCCGGCGCGAGAGCGACTCTACTCGAAGCCGTTCTTGGCAGACTTCTTAAAGGCTCCAAGGCCACGAAGCCGTCTCTCCTCAAGGCTTCGGGCATCTCGCTCTTCTGCATCGTGCAGTATTGCTCCCACCTTTCTCAGGTTCAGTCCCGGCTGCGCGAGATACAGGCCGCCTTCATGCGGCTGCTCACTGCACGGGACGAGCTCGTGCAGGAAACGGCATCCCGCGGCCTATCCCTCGTCTACGAACGAGGCGATTCCGATCTCAAGTCTGCGCTGGTTAAGGACCTCGTATCTGCCTTTACGGGATCAGGAACGCAGCTCAAGGTGGGCGAGGAGACGGAGCTGTTTGAGCCGGGCGCTCTGCCGACGGGCGAGGGCAACTCGGTCACGTCGTACAAGGACATTGTCAACCTGGCCAACGAGGTGGGGGACCAAAGACTGGTCTACAAGTTCATGTCGCTGGCGGCCAATGCGGCAACGTGGTCGACGAGGTCGGCGTTTGGTCGCTTCGGGCTCAGCAACATCCTTTCCGAGTCGGAGATTGATCCCAAACTCTACACGAAGCTCTACAGATATCGCTTTGACCCCAACCCCAACGTGCAGCGGTCCATGGAAGACATCTGGAAGTCTCTCGTCAAAGACTCGAATGCCACGCTCGACGCACACTTTGACGCCATCATGGATGATCTCTTGAAGAGCATACTAGGCCGGGAATGGAGGGTGAGAGAGGCCAGCTGCGCGGCCATATCTGACCTCGTTCAAGGGCGGCCGTTTCCGCAGTATGAAAAGTACTACAAGGACATCTGGACGGCGGCGCTCAAGGTGCTCGACGACGTCAAGGGAAGCGTCAGAGAAGCCGCGCTCAAGCTTTGCATGACCTTGTCCAACAGCCTGGTTCGGCAGCTGGAAGAGGGCAACCACGCGGCAGCGGCAAAAGCCATGATGCAGGAGGCACTGCCCTTTCTCCTCTCCGAAAAGGGCGTCGAGAGCTCGGTCGAAGATGTCCAGATCTTTGCCACCATCACCGTGCTCAAGATTTCCAAGCACGGCGGCAAGGCTCTGCGGCCGTTTATCCCAGACATGGTGACGCAGCTTTTGGGACTCCTCAGCACAATCGAGCCCCAGCAAATCAACTACCATTACCAGAGGGCCGGAGAGGAGAGTCGCGACAAGATTGATAGGCTGCGGTCCCGAATGGTGAACCAATCACCCATTTCGGAAGCAATTGAGAACTGCCTGCGCTTCGCCGACGCCGAGGTCATGGCCGAGCTGGGGCCACGACTCGAGGCGACCATCAAGAGCGCCATAGCGATGCCAACCAAGATTGGCTGCAGCAGGGTGCTGACGACGCTGGCCACACGCCACGCAAGCGACATTGCATCCGTGTCGAGCCGCTTCATGCAGCTGCTGGAGAGGCAGGTGGTGGACAAGAATGATGAAGTCAGCCAAGCGTACGCCCGTGCCGCAGCATACGTCATGAGGGCGGCCCCAGACGAGGCCCAGACGCGATTCTGCGAGCGGTGCATCAACATGTACATGCAAGCGGAAGACGAGGGACGCCGTCAAAAGATTGCCGACGCCGTCGTGGCCCTCGCAAAGGTTTCGCCTGACCACTTCACCGCCCACGAGACGGAGCTTGTGCCGTTCTCGTACCTCGGCGGCAACGATTGCGACGAATACACTCGAAAGGTGTTCCAGGAGGTGTGGAGCCAGCATGCGGGGAGCAACCGCACCGTGATCCGATACGTCGCGGAGATTGTTGCGTTGGTCGAACGATGTCTAGATACAGCTCAATGGTCACTTCGACACACGGGAGCCTTTACCGTTGCCGCCATGGTCGCCGACGTTGCGAGCGCCAGCGACACCACGGACGGGATGAATGAGGCGAACCTGAAGGCCATCTGGCCGCTGTTGGACAAGACAATGGCGTTGAAGACGTTTCCTGGCAAGGAAAAGCTGCTCGAGTCGTTGCCCAGGTTTGTGGAGCAAGGCCAGCTTCTGTGGAAAAAGGACGAGCAGGTTGCGGCGCAGATGAAGAAGATTGCCCTGCGAGAAGCCAAGCGGAACAATGACGACTATCGCGTCCACGCCTTTCGCTGTCTGTGGCGATTCGCCAAGGCAAGAGACGACCTGGACATGCTGCAGGAGATCGGCGAGATTACGAAGCCGTACTTGGAGGCACAGAAAGACGAGGACAAGATGGACGTGGACTCAAAAGGAGGAGCAAAGCAGGAAGACGTCACCTACAAGACAGCCAAGAGCGCCTTCGAGGCCGTTGCACGTGGGTATGCCCGGTCTCCGAGCAAGGACTTTAGGGCCTCTCTCCGGGACATTATCGACACTCTCAGGCCCTACGTCTCGAGCCCTCAGTTTGACGTGATCAAACGAGAGACATGGTACGAGTGCGTCTGCGAATTGATGGTGGACGGCACCAAAATGACAGCCCCGGGTGGTCCTGCGGCGTCGCCGCCGTTTGACGGCAGCGGGGCCCTGACAGCCTTGCTGGAGAGCCTGGACTTGGGACGGGCAGATGCCGGTGCGGAAGCACAGAGGCTGAAGCGGGCCAAGGCGGTGTCTGCGACTCTGCGAGCCAAGATTGACGGCGTGTTTGGAAAGGCCGAGGTGGCCAATGGGGTTGAGGATGCGATCAAGACGGCCATGGGCGAAGAGAGGGCCCTGGATGTGCAAAAGGCGTGGAGGGCAGCGTTGGAAGATGTACAGGAAGCGCTCAAGCAGTGAAGGACATAATGGGCACTTGTCGAACGAAGTATTCTTCATCACAAGTGCAAACGTGAAGCGTGAAGCGAGCTCTAGGGTAGGGCGAGGCATGGCCTCTCGGCCGGAACCGGCGAGTGGATTGATCCGGAGGCGGCACCAAACGCGGGCAGGTGCTGTCTGTTGCGTCATGGCGGTCGTGCCTGCGGCATCGCAGTTAGACCTAGAAAGTTCGGTCCAGCCCTGGTGCAACAAATTCCCTCTCCCTCCCCAAGCAGCCTCACCACCCCGGCAGCTTCACCGGCAACGTCGAAAACAGACAGTCTTCACCTCTCCTCGCCGCCTGACCGACGACGGCGTGGGCTCATTTGCACAGCAACCACCGACTCTCGGTTCCCCGCACGTTTGCCGCGCGGACAATTGAGCGCGCACTCGTCGTCGTCGCACACGCACCATCGAGAAATTCAGCCGCAAGACACCCGGACGCCGACGGACACGTGAGGCGGCGGCATAGGGGTCCAAGGACGAGCCCTTGACTTTGCCTCGTAATCAAGCCACAAGCTGTTTTGGTCGAGGGTAAGAAACTGCTAGTTTCCGCCGACAACGCCCGCCATCAAAGCCGCCGTCGGTCCCCAATTTGCCTCTGCCGCAGCCAACATCCCTGTTCCGTCCCTGCTACGCCGCGAAACCGACACACGACGGCGTTCTTGGCCAGGCGGCATTCCTGGTGACGGCCATGGACGAGAACATCTCCAATTTCGTCTCCATAACTGGGGCGAGCGCCGATGTGGCGGGCGGCTTTCTACAGCTCGCGGCCGGCGACTTTGAGCGTGCCGTCGGCCTCTACTTTGAGAACCCCGACCTGGTCTCAGGCGTCGGTGCCGGCATCACGAGCGGCGAGGCGGCAGCGAGCGGCCAGTCGCCGTCGGCCGCCCAGAGACAGCACAACATTGGGCGGCAAGACGCGAGTGGCATCATTCACATCAGTGACGACGAGGATGATGACGTGATGCAAATCGAAGATGATGACGATGACGACGACGACGTGATCAACGACGACACCGACAGAGCCGCCGTTGCGCAAGCCGTCGCCCTCGCTCAGGAAGAGGAAGACGCGGCCATGGCGAAGCGGTTGCAGGAGGAGCTATATCAAGGGGGTCAGGGGGAAGGCGACGATGTGAGGGCCCCCATTGCGAGGACTACGGAGACGTTGGTCGCCCCCGATGCGGGCTGGGTCGGCGACGACGAAGTGGGATCTGCTTTTCTGGAACAGCTGAGAAGACGGCGGCACCCCCCTGGTAAGCTTGACGTACCCCGTGCTTTTACAGGGTTCAAATCACTAACGCGCGAGGGCAACACAGCCGGATCGGGAGGACCGTTTGGCCAGCGCATTTGGGCAGATGGCTCTGCTGCGCCGGCCCCATCGACGGAGAACGGCTCGCACGCGCGGAGGCTCGAGGACCTATTTCGGCCTCCGTACGATCTCATGTCCCGCGTGTCCTGGGACGACGCCCGGACGCTGGGCAAGGAGGACAAGAAGTGGATACTGGTCAACCTGCAGGACATGAACGACTTCAACTGCCAGGCCCTCAACCGAGACATTTGGAAGGACCCGGCCGTACGCGACCTGGTGTCGGAAAACTTTGTCTTTTTGCAGTACGACAAGGACTATCCCGACGCCGAAGAGTACATCACCTTTTACTTTTCGCACCAGACGCACGAGAACCCCGACAACTACCCGCACGTGTCGATTGTCGATCCTCGGACGGGCGAGCAGGTCAAGGTGTGGAGCGGGCGTCCCTTTCCCAGCGCCGTCGACTTTCACGCCGAACTGGCCGAGTTTCTGGACCGATACAGCCTGGCGGCCAACAGCAAGAACCCGGTAGCGCAGTCGACGATGCGCAAGCCGCAAGTGGTGGACGTGGACCGCATGACGGAGGAGGAGATGCTGGAGATGGCGCTCAAGAACAGTCTGGCCGGTGGCGAGGGCAGCGGATCGAGCGCGTCGGCCAACATGCAGGACCCGGATGCGCTGACCAAGTCGGCGGAGCAGAGCGACGGCAGCCAAGGCAAGGGCAAGGGCAAGGAGCCCGAGCAGGCCGAGGTGGCGAGCCCGTTTTCGCAAATCGCGGGCGACAAGGCGCATACGGAGCCGGACAATGACGCGGCGACGACGACGCGGATCCAGTTTCGACACCCCGACGGACGGGTGATTCGACGGTTCAACCTGCGAGACCCGGTGCGCAGAATATACGAATGGCTCAAGGCGGAGCCGCTCGAGGGCAAGCAAGGCGTCGGGTTTGAGCTCAAGAAGATGCCGCAGGGCCAGGACCTGATGAGCAGCGTGGATCAAGCGATTGAGGAGACGGGCCTCAAGCAGGGGACAGTGATGATTGAGTTTGTGGAAGGGTGACGGGGCGGCTTCGGAGGCAGGGAGGGAGTCTCTAGAGCGAAACTGCAAAGCACTTCATGGCTAGACGAAGCCGGTTTCATTTCGTTTGTCGGGGCAAAGCAGGGAGGGGGCCTCGTATGGATGACATAGAAGGGGCCCCTTGAGATGGGTCAAGGGAGTGGCATTCCAAGGTCTGTCTGCAAGGCTGGACGGGCATGGATTCGGCGGCAGGCGGGACAAGGGCAGGACGCAATGAGATGAGCATCGAGGCAAGGCGATTTTGGCTGCCTTTAATGTTGAGGAGAAGAAGCATCGACGTGGATGGGGACGAGATCGAGACAAGTTGAAGGCATGACAGAGCACGTTGGGTGAGGTGCTCTCAGTTGTCTTCTCATCCGACCTGCTCGTCATGATACTATACGTCTGTGCTCGAGGTACCAGCCCTCTGCAGCCCACAGGGGACGATGCCCTGCGACAGCACCCCAGGCTATTCGTACAGGTTGTACCTGTAGGTATGTACTTGGTGCCCATTGTACATGTGG
>JAPEBW010002312.1:0-13123 GCA_027405785.1 Ophiocordyceps robertsii
TATAGATATCCTTATAGAATCGCTTAATAAACTAAGTATAAGCTTAGTTAAAAATACTATAAACTATAGTCGGGGAAATCCTTTAAATATCCTTAAATATCCCTTAAAAATCGCGGTAAGGTTTATCCTATGTTTTCCGGGGTGCTTCCGTAGTTAAAAACGGGTCGAACTATAATTAAGATATCCCGCGGAAATCCTTAGAAATCCCTTAAAGATACCGGTAGAATCCGCTTAATAGTTTCCACGGTATCTTTTATAGTTAAATATATTATAAACTATAGTTAAGTAAGCTCTTAACTATCCGTAGTTATATCCTAGAAACCTTAGCGGGGTCCGACCGGTAATGTTTATCGTATCTCCTTAGGCGAGCCTTTATAGTACGTGCTCCGGGCGTTCTTATCGCGGGGTTTTATAGGGCTTCCTTAAGAGTAAAGTAAGGAGTCCGGGCGTGGCCGTTTAGATTCCGTAATATTTAGTATAGCTAGTTAAGCTTTTAATAAGGCCTATTTATAGTATACTTCCTTATATTTAGCTATACTTTATTACTTACTTAAAGTCTTTCCGTTAGTATATAAAACTAGTTTACTATCTCTTCTTACTTTACTTATAATATAGTAATCGCCGTTTAAAGAAAGTTAGTAACTTCCTTTATTTTTTATATAAAGCTCCGTACGCTCTCCGCGTTTAGTATAAGCGGTCCCTCTTTTTATACGATTTAAATTAGCTTAATATTATACCTATATATAGCGAAGAAAGGGCTTATGCTTATTATTAATACTACTTAATTATTAAGCGCCGCTTAAGCATAAAGTAGCTATACCCCTTAGTTATCTTACTTATAGTAAATATATATATAGAGGTATACTTATACCTCTTAGTTCGCGCGCTTTATTGCTTTATTAGTTTATAGGTAATAAGCTAAACTTAGTTTCCTTTAAACCTTAGTTTATTAATAAAATTCCTTTTAAAATTACCTTATTTAGTTTATCCCTTAATTTAAAATAATAGATTTTAGTATTTTATAAAAGCGGAAGTAGGATTATAAGAACTTAATAGCGTATACTATTACTTTTATTATTAGTATTGCTTTTAAAGTTATTGCTTTTATTAGCCGGTTTATTATTATTTAAAGGTTTTAAGAGCCCTTAGTCTTTATTAGCAGTAAGTTAACTATAAAGTCTATTATTAAGTATATAAACGGCTATATAAAGGGCGGCAATAATTAAAAAAGCCTTTTTTAAAGTTACTTTTAAATATACTTTTTACTATATAGCTTATAGTTTGCAATAAGCCAGCGTACCGTTAATAACTAGCCTAGCTAAAAAAACTCTTAAGCTAGTATTATAAGTATCCCTTTATACCTTAAGTATCTTACTACTATTAAGTTATATATCCGCTAAGCGATTAATACTTAAAGCTTATTTAGCTTTTTATCCTCCCCTTTTTTAAGGTATTAAGCCTTTCTTAGCACTTAAAGTTAATCTTTAAAGCGAAGGCGCCCCTTTATATTAATTATATACTTATTTACTTAAACTTTTAATTGCTATTTTAAAGTAAGCGACTAATCGCTATTCTACACTACTTAAAATATTACTTAGTACTCTTTATCCTTTTATAATATCGCTATCTACCGCTCTTATATTTTTTACTTATTAAATATATAAGCTAGTTATGCTTATTCCTTAAGCGCGTCTTAGCTTAAGTTTAAGTTAAGTTTTAGCTAAACTCCGCCTTTATTCGCCTTACCTTTATCTTAAGGTATAAGGTTATTCGCTTTATTTATATAAGTAATTAACCTTACGTTCTTTTCCCCTTTTTATATTATCGCGATAGTATGCTTTTTTTATATTAATCGTCGTAAAAGGTTTACGTACTCGCCGCTAAAGGGGACTTAGTATTTTATTAATCGCGCGCTATTTAGGATTATTTATACTACGTGTCCTATTTCCCTCTTATTAAATACCCCTTTTAGCTTATCTTAATCGCGGCGCGATAAAGCATTAAGTACTACTACTAACCTCCTTAAGTAGTACTTTAATATAAAGTTATATAAGGTAAGCTTTATTACTTATTTACTTTACTTTTTATTTAACTTCCTTTTTATTATAAAGTACTTTAAATTCCTATAATTTATTAGCACTATAAACGCTAATATATTATATAGCTTTACCTTTTAAAAGTCTAAGTATTATATAATTACGAGTAACTCCTTATCGTAAATTAAGTAATTATACTCCGCTACGTTAAGTCGTTTTAAGAAGAACTTTATTAAGTATTATATCCTATTTAGTCTTATTTATATTAATATACTACTTATTATATATCTAAAGTAGTTTGCTTTTAAGTACGTTTCCCTTTTAAGGTTATATAGCTATAGTACTAACGCGTTATAAAATACCTCTTAAATAAACTTAAATATAGCTTAGTGCTTATTAATCTATAAGAACGTTATATTCTTTTTATAAAGGCCGTTTAAGTACTATAAGGCCTTAGCGTAAAGCGGGATAAAAGTATAATAGTAATTTATAAACTTAAAGAAGCTTTAAACGCCCTTTATATTCTTTAGCGCTTATTATATTTAAATAGCTTAAATCTTTTTTAAGTTATACTAAACCTTATCCCTGGCCTATATAATAAAACCTAAGTACTTTACTTTTTTTTATTATAAAGTCGTATTTTTATAAGTTTAGTATAAGGCCTACTTTTTATAGCTTTTTAAGCACTTTCGCTACCTTCTTTTAGTAATTATAAAGCAACCTTAATAAGTAGATTAAAACGTTGTTTATATACGCTATAACGAACTTATAAAAGTAGTCTTTTAGTACTTAGTTAATATAGCGCTAAAAGGTAGCCGGCGTTTTTATAAGGCTAAATAAGTATACTTACTATTTAAATAGTTTAAACCTTATTTAAAAGGCCGTCTTAAACTTATAGCCCTTTATAATTTTAATTTTATAAAACGCTATAACGATATTAAGTTTTATAAACTAATATACTTTCGCTAGTATCTTTAGCGTTTTTATAATTAATAGTAGCGTATATTAATCCTTCTTTATAATTATATTTAAGGCTTAGTAGTTATAATAAAAGTATAGTTAGCTATTAGCCTTTTTTATAAATAATACTAGCGCTGCGGCTAATAAACTACTTAAGCGGATAAGATTCGCTTTTAATAGCTCGTTTAAGGTTTTTTAAAAGATAAAAAGTTCTTCTTTTAATATATTATAAAAGAGCCTTTATAGTAGTAGCGGTTCTTTACTATCCTTATTTAAAGTAAGATAAATCTTATAATCTATACTTAGTTAAAATAAAAGTTGCTTAAGTGCTTTTATAAGTACGAAAAGGTTTAAATAAGCTTATAGTGCTTAAGCCGGGATATAGTCCGCTAAGTTAACCGGCGTTTTTAGCTAAAAGGCTCTTTTTATATTTTTTATTATAACCGCTTTTATATTAAGCGCTTATTATCGCCCTTAGCTATCCTTTTAAGCCCTTTTTTATTAGCACTCCGCCGCGAAGATAAAGGCGCTTACTAGCTTCGCCTTTTAAATATTCGCGATTTTCGTAGCTTCCTTTAATCCTTAAAGGCCGATTTAAATCCCCGCTTTTCTATACTAAATTTAATCCCCCTTAGCATTATAAACTACCTTATTTTTCTTTATTTATAGTCTCCTTAAAAATATATCGTAGCTTAACTTTAGTATTATATAGGCGAATATCTATTTTAAGTACTTATTAATTTTTATCTTAAACGCTATAATCCCCTTTATTTAAAGCGTTAATACGTCCTTTAAAAAAGACTATAATAGCCTCTTTATCCTATTTATAAAGGGTATTTATAACCTTATCGCTACCCCCTTACTTACTATAATATAGTAATTATAGCTTATATTTATAAGTGCGTTAAGCCCTTTCTTCTT
This sequence comes from Ophiocordyceps robertsii, assembly GCA_027405785.1. NCBI lineage: Eukaryota > Fungi > Ascomycota > Sordariomycetes > Hypocreales > Ophiocordycipitaceae > Ophiocordyceps > Ophiocordyceps robertsii. The sequence goes on from JAPEBW010002312.1 coordinate 3,918, forward strand.
ATTAATATTAACTTTAAGTAGTATTAAGTTTAGTATAAAGTACTTTTTTATTAACTTTTAAGCTACTTATTATTTCTTTTTTTCCCTTAGCGCTTAACTTTATATTAAGGTTCCTTTTTTCTTAAGTTAAAATCTACTTTAATTACCTCTTTAATTATAGCTATAGCTATTTATAAGGTTCCTTTTTTCTTCTTTTTATAAAAGTAAGCAATATACCTTATTATCCTATAAGCGAAATACCTTTATATATTAAGCCGGCTTTATCCTCCTCTTAATTAAGTTATAGCGTTAATTTTACTTATTAAGGTATTACCCTTTAAGTTTTTTCGGTCTTAAGTCCCCCCCCTTATTACTTTTTTCCGGCCTTAAAATAGCTACTTAGTTTACTAAACCTTTTTTAGCTTTACTATAATCTACGCTACTTAATTAGTATACGCTAAGAAGCTTAAAGTTAAGAGGTTGACTATTATAAGCGCCTCCTTAAGGCAAAGGCTTAAGGCGCCCTTTAAGAATACGATTTATATATTATATAGCTACGACCCCCCTCCCGCCTTAAAGAGCCTTTACTTAAACTTAAGGAGGAACGCCGCGAACGTTTAGTTCTCTCCTTATTTAATCGTGCGGATAGCCGCTACTACCCGCGATTAAATATTAACGTTAAGGTAAATTAAATTAAGGTACTTAAGGAATTCTTATTAGTTATAACCTTAATCCGCGCTAGTACTATAATAAGTCGCTATAGTTTACTATAGCCTTATATTTAAGTAGTTATAAATTAAGTAAAAACCCTCCTTTAAGCTTAAGAAAAAGTCTTAGTCGATCTTATACTTTTCTTATATATATTATACTTAAGGCGTAAAGTAGCGCTACTAGCTATTAAATTTCCTTAGCGCTAAAAGTAGCTTTTACTAGTCTTTTTTCTTTATTACTTCTTTTTTCGTTATAGGTATTATAGCCCCCGCTATTATATTATAAGGTAATATTAAACTACCGATTAATAAGCTAGCCCTTCTTTATATATATATCCTTACTATCTTTTTTAGCTTTTATATTAAAGCTTTAAATTAGCTTATTAGCTATTAAATCTATTACTAGCTTGCTTAAACTTAGTAGCTTATTTTAATGGCTTTTACTTATAGTAAGAGGATTGCTTATTTAACTTTTATTTAAATATTAGCCTTTTTTAGCCCTCCCTCTTAAGCTTTATAAGTATAGCCCTTTTATATTAAGTAAGCTTTTTACTCGCGCTATATTATAATTAGTAAGTCTTTTCTTAAGTTATATAACCTTATTTAAAAGGAGCTTTAAATATATTAAGGGTTTATATATACTTAGTTTAGTAGTATATAGCTAAATAATTATTTATTTAAAGCTAAAAAGGGAAAAAGGAAATCTTTATTTAAGCTATATAGCTTTATACTATATAAAGGTCGCTTAAGCAGCTTATACTTAAGTTAAGTTTAAGTTAAAGTTAAGCTAAGTTTAAGTAAAGCTTTATATAACTTCGGCTATATATTAGCTTAACTTTAAGTTATTCGCTATAATATAACTATAGCTTTTTTTATAGCATAGCCCGTAATAATAAACAACGTTTTAATCTACTTATTAAGGTCGCTTTATAACTACTAAAAAAAAGTAGCGAAGGTGCTTAAAAAGCTATAAAAAGCAGGCCTTATACTAAACTTATAAAAATACGACTTTATAATAAAAAAAGTAAAGTACTTAAGTTTTATTATATAAGCTAAGGGTAAGGTTTAGTACGACTTAAAAAAGATCTAGGCTATTTAAATATAATAAGCGCTAAGGAATATAAAAGGCGTTTAAAGCTTCCTTAAGTTTATAAATTACTACTATACGTTTATCCCGCTTTACGCTAAGGCCTCGCGATACTTAAACGGCCTTTATAAAAAAAACGTAACGTTTTTATAAACTAATAAGCACTAAGCCGTATTTAAGTTTATTTAAGAAGTATTTTATAACGCGCTAATACTATAGCTATATAACCTTAAAAAGGAAATATACTTAAAAGTAGATTACTTTAAATATATAATAAGTAGTATATTAATATAAATAAGACTAAATAAGATATAATACTTAGTAAAGTTCTTCTTAAAATAACTTAATATAGCGGAGTATAACTACTTAATCTATAATAAAAAGTTACTTATGATTATATAATACTTAAACTTTTAAGGGGTAAAGCTATATAATATGCTAGCGTTTATAGTACTAATAAATTATAAGAATCTAAAGTACTTTATAATAAAAAAGAAGTTAAACGAGAAGTAAAGTAAATAAGTAATAAAGCTTGCTTTATATAACTTTATATTAAAGTACCGCTTAAGGAGGTTAGCGGTAGTACTTAACGCTTTATCGCGCCGCGATTAAGATAAGCTAAAAGGGGTATTTAATAAAAAGGAAATAAGACGCGTAGTATAAATAATCTTAAATAGCGCGCGATTAATAAAACGCTAAGTCCTTTTTAGCGGTAAGTATATAAACCTCTTATAACGATTAGTATAAAAAGAGTATACTATCGCGATAATATAAAAAGAGGAAAAGAATATAAAGTTAATCGCTTATATAAGTAAAGCGGATAACCTTATACCTTAAGATAAAAGCGGGGCGAATAAAAGCGGAGTTTAGCTAAAACTTAACTTAAACTTAAGCTAAAACGCGCTTAAAGAATAAGTATAACCGGCTTATATATTTAATAAGTAAAAGATATAAAAGTAATAAATAGCGATATTATAAAAGGATAAGGAGTATTAAGTAGTATTTTAAGTAATATAAAATAGCGATTAATCGCTTACTTTAAAATAGTAATTAAAAGTTTAAGTAAGTAAGTATATAATTAATATAAAAAGGCGCTTTCGCTTTAAAGACTAACTTTAAGTGCTAAAAAAAGCTTAATACTTTAAGGAGGGGGAGGATAAAAAGCTAAATAAGCTTTAAGTATTAATCGCTTAGTAGATATATAACTTAATAGCGGTAAGATACTTAAAGTATAAGGAGATACTTATAATACTAGCTTAAGAGCTTTTTTAACTAAGCTAGTTATTAATAATATGCTAGCTTATTATAAACTATAAGCTATACGGTAAGGGGTATATTTAAAGGTAACTTTAAAAAGGGCTCCTTTAACTATTACCGCTTTTTATATAGCTATTTATATACTTAATAATAGACTTTATAATTAACTTATTATTAATAAAGACTAAAAGCTCTTAAAACCTTTAAGTAATAACGGACTAGCTAATAAAAGCGATAACTTTAAAAGTAATACTAATAATAAAAGTAGTAGTATATACTATTAAGTTTTTATAATCTTACTTCCGCTTTTATAAAATACTAAAATCTATTATCTTAAATTAAAAGACGAACTAAATAAGGTAATTTTAAAAGGAATTTTATTAATAAACTAAGGTTTAAATAAAACTAAGTTTAGCTTACTACTTATAAACTAATAAAGTAATAAAGCGCGCGAACTAAAAAGTATAAGTATACCTTTATATATACGTTTACTATAAGTAAGACGATTAAGGAGTATAGCTACTTTATACTTAAGCGGCGCTTAATAATTAAGTAATATTAATAATAAGTATAAGCCCTTTTTTCGCTATATATAAGTACGATATTAAGCCGATCTAAATTATATAAAAGGCAGGACCGCTTATACTAAACGCGGAAAGCGTATAAAGCTTTATATAAAGAATAAAAGAAGTCGCCGACTTCTTTTAAACGGCGATCGCCGTATTATAAGTAAAATAAGAGGAGATAGCGAACCGGTTTTATATACTAGTAAAAAGACTTTAAGTAAGCGATAAGGTATAGCTAAATATAAAGAAGTATATTATAAATAGGCCTTATTAAAAGCTTAACTAGCTATATTAAAAGTATATTATAATAAAAGTAGTTAGCCTATATATAGTAAAACTTAATATATTAAGGAGGGTATATAAAAGACTATATATAAAGTTCCTCCGCTATATAGCGGATAACCCTTTACTTAGCTAAGTAGTTAATAACTATTAGCTATTACTAATAATCGGGGAAGACGATAAACTAAAGTACGTTATAAAGAAAATTAAGTAAGCTTAATAAAAATAGATTAAAAGGGGGAGGTAACGCTAAGTCTTAGTAAAGTAGTATAGGTATACTAACTTAATATAGTAGCTAATTAGTAACTTTTAAAATATAATCGCTTTAAAGGAATTTAAAGAATAGTATAATAGTATAATAAAAAACGATAAAAGTAAAGCGGAAGGATAATAGTAAGCTAAGTAAGGGAGTAAGAGATAGGATAAAGGAGCTAGTAGAAAAAAAGATAAAAACTAAGAAAAATAAGAAAGAGTTTTAAGCTACGCTTAGTAAGCGTTAAAACGATTTTAGATAATAAATATAAAGAAGATATACTATAAATATATACTAAGTAAGGATAATAACTAAATAAATAACAAATATAATAAAATATAATAAAATATAAAGTAAATATAGATAAAATATATAAGGAACTAAAACTCGATTTAAGTAAGCTACTTATTACTAACTAATACTAATAGATTAACCTTATACGTTAAGGTATATTTAAGCTTAGCGCGCTATAATAGCGGCGCAGGCTAACTCTATATATTATAGTAATCGTTAGTAATATCCCTTTAGCCGGTATTTATTAAAGATCGAAGAACGTATATACGGGTTAGCGTAATAGTCTTTAAATATTCTTTAAGACGTATAGTTTTAAAGTGCGTTAGCGGCGGTAATTATAGCGCCGGTATACTAATATCGCGTTAGCGTTATATTATATAAAGTCCGAAAACGAGGACGTATAAGTAAATAATATAACTTAGCGTAAGTATAAGTAAAATAATTACGGGCTTAAAGCGAGGCTTAATTTTAATAAGCGCTATACTAAGTATCCGTATTAAAAGACGTTATACGTTTAATATATATAAAGTAAAGGGGGCGCCGTATAGTAGTATTATATATTATGCTTTGCTTATTAAGTAATAGCGGCGGGCGCGAAGACTAATATAAAGGCGGTAGCGTATAATCGCTAAGCGTATTAAGGGGCCCCGGATAGGTAAATACCTATAATATAGCGGGAGATAAGGCGCGGGGAGTTATAGTAAATATATTAAAGCGCGGCGCGATAAAGCTATTATAAAAGGGGGCGCGCGTATAAGGGAATTAATAATTAAAGAAGAAAAAAAGAGAAGGGAAAAAGAAAAAGAGAGAAAGGGTATTTATACTTAAGGACTATAAGTAGCGGGAAGGTAAGGCGTGCCTTAAGCACTAATAATAGCGGTAAGCGGAAAAGATATATTATACCGCCTTAGCGCTACTTAAGATAATATAACGGTATAAATAAGTAAGCGTATAACGTATTTAACGCTATAAGGCAATATTAGTTAAGGGAGTATATTAATATATAACTATAAGTATAATAAGGACGACCGCACCGATTAACGTTAAGCGTAAAGCGGGGGGCGGGGCGATAATATTATATACTTTAGTACGCAATAGCTTAAAAGGGGGATAGTATTATAAGCTATATTATAAGAAAAGCTATAGTTATACTATAGCGAATAACTTAAAGTTAGGCCGATATATAGCTAAAGTTATATAAAGCTTTACTTAAACTTAGCCCGACTTTAACCTAAACTCGACTTAAGTACGGGCTATTTAAGCGACCTTTATATAGTATAAAGCTATATAGCTTAAATAAAGATTTCCCCTTTCCCTTTTTAGCTTTAAATAAACAATTATTTAGCTATATACTACTAAACTAAGTATATATAAGCCCTTAATATTTTTAAGTTATTAATAAACTTTTTATAGCGGCGATTATTATATTAAATATAAAGAGGACTAGCTAATTATTTAAGTTATTAAATTAATCCTTCTTTTAGTAAATTACTTTAAGGGCTATTAATACGCTTAGCTTAAATAAGTTTTAGTATTAATTTATAATAATAAGCTTTATTATTAAAGCCTTTAATATAATTCTTTAAAGCTTACCTTTAACTGCTATTATATAACTTATTTATTAATAAGTTAGCTATTAAAGTCTTTAACTTATAAGGTTATAAGGACTTAAGCTATAGCTTAAGCCTTATTATATAAAAAGGGCTAAGTCTATATATATAAATATAGACCCGCCGTATATAAGTAGGCTCTTTATAGCTTATTATTATAATACTACAAACGGCACTTATATACTAGCCTTTACTTACTTTATAATAGTATAAGCTATTAATTATAAACTCGTTTAATAGTATAATAGCGGGAGCTCCGCTTTAAGCAAAGCGGGATAACGCTATTATAAAGTCGTTATAAAACGCCTTAAAGGTGTTAAAGGGTATATTAGCCGGCTAAAAGGATAACTTCCTTACTATACTAAAAGGGCCGACTATAAAGCCTATTTTAACCCTTATAGTATTAACCGCGCTAAGAATAGCGCTTATAATTACTATAATACGGAAGCCGCTCTTATAGCTAATATAAAACGGGAAGCTAAAAAGCTTTTACTTTTTCCTTAGCTAGCTATAGGCGAAATACTATGCTAATAAGGAATGCGGCCTTAATAGCGGCCGGAGCGCTATTTAGTACGCGCTTTTATATACGCTACTAAAGCCTTAAATATAAAAGATCGCGGGCTTTTAAAAAAAAGGGGGCTATAATAGCTCCCGAAACCTTTAAGACTTTTTCTAACACCTTATTTACGCGTTTAGCAATATATAAGAATAAGAAAAAGCATAAGATAAGCTACGCACTCTTAAATAAAAAGACAGATAGTCTTTTAAGGAGTTCCTCTTTAAGTTTAAGGAAACCCTTTTTTAAGCGGCGGGTACTATAATATAAAAGGATAGCGCAAAGCTAATATAGCTATAAAACTTAATTACCTTAGCACTCCGCGAGCTACTTATCCTTATTATTATACCGTTTATATATAGCGAGTATATTAACCGCTTTATAAAAGTAGCTTAAGGTTATAAATAAATACCTCGCTTTTAAAAGTTATAAAAGCGTACTTTATATAGCGGGGATAAGGTTATTACTACGCTTTACGGCGTAAGGATAAAGGGATAAAGCGCGGACTAATTACCGCTAGTCGGGGCCGGTACTATAAACTAATTACCGCCGGTTAAAGCCGGTACTACGGACTAATTACCGCCGGTCGGGCTAGTATAATAAACTAATTACCGCACGTAATTATATATAAGGGTTTAAAAATAGTAAAAAGCTTATCTATTTCTTAAAAGCATAGCTAGCTACTTTATACTTAGTTCTTTAAGCTAATTCTAAGGATCTCTAACTATACTATCCGTAGTATATAAAGTAAACTATAGATATCCTCGTAAAATCGCCTAATAAACTAAGTATAAGCCCGGTTAAAAATACTATAAACTATAGTTAGGGAAATCCTTTAAATATCCTTAGATATCCCTTAAAAATCGCGGTAAGGTTTGTCCTATATCTTCTAAGGTGCTTTTATAGTTTAAAAACGGGTTAAACTATAGTTAAGATATCCCGCGGAAATCCTTAGAAATCCCTTAAAGATACTAGCGGAATCCGCTTAATAGTTTTTACGGTATCTCCTTTAGTTAGATACGTCGTAAACTATAGTTAAGTAAGCTCTTAACTATTTATAGTTATATCCTAGAAACCTTAGCGGGGTCCGATTAATAATGTTCGTCGTATCTCCTTAGGTAAGCCTTTATAGTATATACTCTAGGCGTTCCTATCGCGGGGTTCTGTAGGGCTTCCTTAAGAGTAAAGTAAGGAGTCTAGGCGTAGCCGTTTAGATTCTATAATAACTCCCTTAGGTAAGAAAGAAAAGCCGGCGTCCTTGTTAGTTTAAAGTAAGGATAAAGTAAAGGGGGTGCTAAGTAATAGCTTCGTAGTAGCGATTTTACGCTATATTAATAGTACGCCGTCTTTATCCTTTTAATAGTTTTATCGACCTATCTAGCTAATAGTAGCCGGGCAGCTTAGGATAGTTAGTAAGCGGCTTTATTATAAATCCTTACCTTATCTTTAGTTATGCGGCTTTATCCTTATTAAGGTAATTAGCGCGTTTAGCTAAAACTTATAGTAATGTTTTTCCGACTCTCTTTTAAGGTATATATTCGGGCCTTTACTAAGCAGTAAGGAGTCTCCGCGCTAAGGTATACTTAAGTTCCCCGGCGGGATATATTATAAAAGACTAGCTTTATTCGGGCCTTATCTTATATTATTATCTTACTTACCCTTTTTACGCCGTTTTTTAATCCTCCGCTAAGTCTCCCGTTTTACTTATTAGCCTTATAAGCCGCCTATAAGCGAGATATTATATCTTACTTACTACTGCTATTATAGTTATCCCCCGCTTTTTATTACTAGGCTTTTTAACTTATTATCCTTTTTACGCGGCGCTACTACTTACGCCTTTCCGCCGACTAACGCGCGTCTAGCTACTAAGAAAGTATTAAAGTAGGGGTACGCCGTCTTGCTAATATTAATAGGTATAGTAAGCACTAAGGTATTAAACGTTTATATTCCCGCTTAAAAGCGGGTAACGAGGTCCTTAATAGCCTTAGTGCTTAACTCCTCGCTCTTTTTAAACGTGCTTAATAGTCTCGAAGAACCTTTATATAAAGAGGGCCTTAAAGGCGAGAATATAAAGCGCGTAGTTAGTATAGCCGATAAAGCGGATATCGAAGCTTAAGAACTTTATTACTTAGGTTAAAGTTAAGTCGCGTTTAAACTCTTCGCGGGCCTATAAGTAAAACTTAGCGTAGTTTATAGCTAGGCGGAAACTCTTAATTATTATAATCTTATCGCCGGAATATAAGCCTATAAAGCTAGGTTTATTAAGGATCGTATTAATTACTATTAGCGGCTTTTATAAGATCGGGCGGCGGAATATATCGCGAGGCTAGTTATTACTATCTCCTCCGGTTAAGGAAGGATAGCGGATAGACTATAGTAAGGCGCTTATATACCTTTATATAGCCGGGCTAGGCGTGGCGGCAGGCGGGAAGAGCGTTCGCTAAAAAGGACTAAATAGGTCCTTAAGGCCTATTGCGGCTATAGGCTAAGAAGGGGATTTTATAGCACGGGCTAAACCGCGTATAAAGCGAGATAAGGTTTTAGCTATAGTCGCTTAAGACGCCGCTATAAACCCGGCTATAAACTAGTTAAGCTAGGCCTTAGATATATAA